>JAUBWS010119072.1:0-22815 GCA_032270445.1 Darlingtonia californica
AGCTTCTTACGTGGGAAGGAAAGACTTACCATCAGGTCTCAGATCGAGGTTTACCGAAGTATATTTTGAAGACTTTTTCAAGGAAGAAGTACAAGCTATCATTGTAAAACGATTGACTAAGGAAAAAGAAGATTTTAAAGAAGTCGATATAACGAGTATATCAAAAAAACTTGCAACAGCATACATCAATTTAAAAGATATTTTTCTTTCAGATACCAAAGTCACCATTCGAGAAATTGTAAAGTGGATAAATAGAAAGAAAGTGTTTTTAGAAAGCAAATGGGGTCTTTTAGGCTACGAAATACTCTACCCAAGACTAAAAAGTGATGAAAAAAGGGAACAATTGGCTCAGATACTGGCAAATATATTTCAAGACTTTTCACCTGGGTCATGCACTCCAGAGATATTTGTTGATGTTTCCAAGAAAATAGTTGCAAACAATAACCATCCAGAACAGAAGTTTCCACAAGAATTGGAATTAACAGATGAAATCTTGACTGAATTAGATAATTCAACAGCTACGTTCCGGGAGGATCTTTGGAATTTATGCGTCCCTATTTCTTGTGATGAGCATGTTCTTCTGATTGGTCCGACGTCATATAAGTCTCATTTGATATCTACCTGGTGCCAAATGGCAGGTCGTAAAGATAAACAAACTGTACTGTGCAACTCAGACACAGATTCAGCTGACCTGATTGGTCGGTTACGACCGTATTCCGACTTGGGATGCCTCAAATTAGGTGTAATAGTATGTAAACAATTTGTTAATGTTATTAAAAATTGTAAACTTCTCCAAAATATAAAGGAAGTTCAACAAAAAAGTGCCCTGCTTGGTAACCTAGAAAATATAGAGAAGGAAGTTGAATTGCTTCAAAAACATGTCTTTGACATACAACATACGAATGAACCTGAAGATGCGAGGAAAAAAACTAAAGATGATGTCTATGACTTGGAATTTGCCATTCCTGCGGAAAACGTGGCGACAAGTACTAAGTATGATTGGAAAGAAGAAGAGAATATCAATGGGATTAAAAGCGGCACTAACGAGAACGGCGGTAGTAATAATTGTATTGCAAATTATTACGATAATACCGATGATGATGATGGTGATGATGACGATGACGATGATGACGATGATGATGATGATGATGATGAAGAAGAGTCATACATTCTCCCTCCAAGTAATTTTTCGTTTGTTAGTAGAGACGACTGTTGCGTTTTAGAAGAAGACGATATAACAGAGCTTTCAGAAAGTGTTGATGTTGACGAGTTTCCTGATTCAATCAAGAATGACGATCATACTGATAATGAACATGAAGGATACGCTTTTGCTCCAAGTAGTTTTTCGTCTGAAAGTCAAGATGACGGTTCCATTTTAGAAGAAAGCGCCACCTCAGATACTTGTGACCTTGTTGATGCCAATGGTAAAAACATTTTCGATGATTTTAAAGATTTGTTTGAGACTCGTATTGAACATAATGAAACTATTGACGTAAATGACGATTCAACCCCGCAGGTTGGCGGAACAAGTCAATATTTGCATCAACATCAGCATGATCAATTTGTTGGTAATAATTATGAACTATCATCTGACCAAGGCTCAGTCGAACATGTAAACAAGTGTTTTTCAGCCAATAAAATAGATGACACAAATGCAGTTAGTCCAAAAAAACAAATAGCTTTTAAGAAATATAAAGACTGCCTCGCAAATATGGTCGCATTAGAAAAAATGATGGATGAATTCCTAAGAAATTTTAGTAAAACCAAAAAAAGTGATGATACAATCCATACTGAAATCACTGGAAAAACCGAAGAATTACATGCTAAACTCAATACTTTTGATCTTAGCAATGGCAATGCTGAGCTTGTTACTCTTTTTGCTGTTCACAAGAAGCACATTACTATAATAGAAGCGACAAAACAGGCTTTAGAAGACTCTGGAACGTCTTCAAAAGCATTTATTTTTCAAGACGGCCCTTGCACAAAAGCAGTCAAAGAAGGTTCTATTTTAATTTTGAGGGACATAAATCTCCCATCACAAGCTGTCACTGAAAGGTTGAATAACCTTCTTGATATTGAATCAGAGTTTCACTTGAACGAAGATCTTACTTTAAGACAGCACAATCTAGTTAGCAATTACAGTAACTGTAAATTAAACCGGCCAAACAGCTTTAAAATCTTCGCAACTGTTCATTTAGATAATAATGAGAGAACAAAACTAAATCTGAGTCCAGCTATTCGTTCACGAATGACTGAGATCAACGTTGTAAGCTACAGTGATAGAGAATTTCTTTCAATGTTAAAACTGCCAAAGTATTTGAACAACTCGGAAACACAAAACAGTTTACTTGAAACGATCCAGTTTCTGAAATATTTTGTAAAGATCACATCTAAAGGTATCAGCCGTTTGAACGCGTTTTTGGAAAAAATGACTAGATTCATTAGATGTCAAGAGAAATGCAAGGAGTTATTGGTTCTTGGTATAATATATATATGGGTAGATCAAATACATTTCACCTACCAAACGAAAGAACTCCAACATCCATATAGGATGGTTTTGGCTATTTTTGGTTTTGACAAATCCTCAGCTAGTCCTGAATTATTATCAGCTATTGAAGGTAAAGACATGACACAGGAAAATGAAATCTTAAATTTGCAAGAGTGTAATGGAGCATCATTTGTTAAGCTAAAAGATACGCCTTTGGTTTGTTCATTCGCAAAAGAAACAAATTTTGATAGTGTTAAAAACGATATCACCGTATCTAAATCAACATTCCGAAACATTTGTCGAGTATTTGCATCAGCTGAAAGTGATCTTAAACTACTTTTGAATGGTCCCCCGGGTGTTGGAAAAACAAAAATTATCCAAGTATTGGCTAAAGCATTGGGTTTTGAGTGTGTCCGAATAAACTTGAGTAGCAATACAACATACGAAGATTTGATCGGTAACTTTTTACCTCAAGTTGTCTTTGGAAAGCGAACCTACGAGTTTGTAGAAGGAGCATTGCTTAAAACATTGAGAAGTGATACAGAAACTTGGATACTCCTTGACGAATTAAACTTAGCCCATTCATCTGTGCTACAAAAGCTTATGCCGATTTTGGATGGCAGTTCAACATTTTATGTGGAATTAACAGGTGATGAAATTGAACTTGGTAATAAAGTTCGCTTATTTGCAACGAAAAATCCAGAAACTATTGGGGGTGGTAGAACGAAATTACCGGAAGCAGTATTGTCTTGTTTTACCACAATTTATTTGACTGAGTTTGATGAAAAAGAATTAGAAAAAATTGCAGGTTATGAAATGAGGAATGCCATCATTGACGGTTGTATTCCAAAGTCTTTGGTAAATCTAATTCTTAAATTTCATACTAAAGTCTCAAAGAAAGCTAAAGGAAGTGGGTTGTTTCATAAACAGGAACCTTTTAACTTTCGAGATATAAAGAAATTCATTCTTTTGATGGAAAAAACCTCAGAATTTCAAAGGCTAAGTCTCCGACAAAATATATCATTGTCGGACGACAACGTTGAAAACATAAGTACTGTCAGCATTGAATGTATCAAAACAAACCTAGAATTGATTTACGCGAAACGTTTTCCAGGCAAAATAGCACAGAATCAAATCAAAAAGGAAATTGATAGTAACTTTGAAAACTTTCAAACAAGGAAAGCAAATAGAATTACTCACAACTTGGACACGGAGCTCAAAGATTTTGTTAGAATCGGATTTTTGTACATTCATAAAGGAGAATATCACACGCCTTGCAACAAGTCGTATCACATTACTCAATTTGTATGTGAAAATATGATATCTGTCAGCGCTGCAATGCACACAGGACTAGCTGTGTTACTACAAGGGGGAAATTCGTCTGGGAAAACTTCTCTCGTTGTTCATCTCGCAGAGTTGGCTCAACGGAAGCTCATCAGTTTTCACGTTACGAAGGACACCACTACTAGTGATCTTATTGGTTCTTGGGTGCTAACCAATAGTACAAAGCTTCTAGAAATTATCAAGAAAATTTTAAAAGATTCACTTTACTTGTTTCTGCAGTTTTGTTTTTTTGACAATAGTGATGTAAGTCTATTTCAAAAACTCTCCGCTTTTTATCAGAAATTCAGAGAAGTTTTTGTTACCGATAAAAATTTAGAATGCACGTACTGGATTAACGCATCAAATGAGTTTATTAGGCTCTCAGCTTTGTTAAAAATTGAAAAGGTTGGCAATAATGACAAAAGTGATTATAAAGAACGAATCTTTTCATATTGTGATACTTTAACAAAGTATTGCGAAGTATTTAAAATAAACGAAGTTCACTTTGTCTTTGTGGAAGGTCCATTGCTAGAGGCAATCAGAAATGGACATTGGTTTTTACTAGATAATATTGGTCAAGCTCCTGGTGACGTGATAGAAAGGTTAAATTCATTATTGGAAGTTGAACCTCAACTCCAACTTTACGAAGGTGCCTCCAACGAGTTGTTAACAAGAAAAAATGGAAGAATCCATAAAGATTTCAGATTTATTGCAACAAACAACACTGACCGCAGAAGCAACATCCTCAGTTCAGCATTGCTAAACAGATGCATAGTTATCAACATGCAGAGATTAGATATGGTAAATGCTCCATCACCAGTGGAACAAAGCCCAGTATATGATATCCTTTGTACCCATTTAAAAGCAATTAGCAATCACAGAAAGCTTGTTGTGGCTCTAATCAAATTCCATTTTGAATTTTCCGATTTCTTACGAAGTAATGCAAGAAGTTCTGTCAAAAATTATGAAGTCAGCATTCGGAATTTGATTTATGCGGCTAATTTTGTATTGAGATTGGTTAAAAGTGGTTATGGAAATCCAATAAGAGCTTTAACTTTCGCCATTCAAAGATGTTATACCGATTCTTTGAGAGAAAAAAGCAATGTTGAAACTCTAATGATTTTTTATATAGAAATTTTAAAGGAGTTACAAGTTACTTCTGCTGTTGATGGAAACATGAAATGTGCAGGTAGTAGCACCGATGGTATTTGTGATGAATTTGGAAGGATTGCTATGGATTTAACTTGCTTCATAGGTTGTCTAATTGATACCACCGACCCCAAAATAAATCCTGATAAAATTGAAAAATTTTTGATTCCAATCTTCAATTACATGACTCAAATTTGTGATTCACTACAAATCAAAAGGTTCGATGAAAGAAATCAATGTTATAGACACAAAATTGCACTAGTGGTTCATGCTATCAAAAAATTCAATGGACAGATACCATCGCAGACACTTGATAAATTCGTATCTCGCATTAAAATTGCAGTTAAAATCATTTGTGGTAAAATTCGAAAATATGTAGCAAATTGCAGCTTTGATGATAGTCAAAAGCGGTACGAATTGATGCTCTCGCTCTCGTTTTATCAAGATACATTTAAGAGTCTCCTTAGGAATGCGAAGAGGCTGCTTAAGGAATCATATTTAGAACACATCATTGAAAAATGCAATATTGTGGAATCTATAATCAGAGATATTGATATTGTATCAACTTACGAAAATTTCTTAAATCAGCTATCCAACTGCAAACTTCAAGTTTTGTCAAGAAAGATAATGGAAGGAAACAAATCAGATACAGATTTTCAAAAAAGGATAATGCTGGCAAATCAGTTTTACAGAAAGCTTCAAATGCCCATTATTGATACTTCAATACAAAGGCAAGACCTCATCAAATCTATTTTCTATGAATATCCTAATTTAAAAGAAGATCGATACGTTAAGTTGCAACTGCTACGTAGTGAGTTCTTGGCACTCAAATTTGACTGTATGATTAAAATGCCCTTTCCAACATTAGAAAAGCCAAGTGACGGCATCACAATTTCATTTATCCATCAGATAAATTATTGCGATCTATTAAGTGATCTTCTTCAGGAAGAATTTGCAAAAGTAAATTGGGCTGCAAAAGTTAAACAAGAAAACGTTGCTAGATTCGTACCAGTGCTATCAAAAGAACTTGAGCTAAATGTGGAACCTACAAAGAAGGAAGCGGAGATAAAGATCCAAGCACCAAAAATTTACCTTACAGATATCAGCAAGGATGAAAAGCACCAACAGTGTAGAGCTATTTTAGAACAACTTGAGAGAAATCAAAGAAATGAACTTCTTAGTAAATGGATAAAGAATCACAACAAAGGGAAGAATATCAACGTTTTGACAGATATTACCAACGCTGTTTTAGACTTTTCAGATATTATCTATTTTTTTAAAGAAGTATTACCCAATTTTCCAACCAGAGGTTATACTAGAATATCACTGCTTGAAGACATCATAAACAGAAGCATCATAGATGACATCAATGAGGAGTATTGGATAATCTTTTCAGAGAATGTCACTTCAGTAATGATTGTTAATTTCGTTGGATTACGAAATAATATTGTGAAGATTCATCATTTTTCACTTCAAAGCAATTCATTTGAATTGAATTCAAAAGTGAGAAAGCAATGCTTTGAACGTGGCTGTGGAGATGTAACTTTTGAAGATAAAAATGTGAAAATATCAACTGATAAAGAACTAAAAAGTCTATACATGGCAGCTTTCATCGCATCAAATTTTAAAGAAGACGCTTTTGAAAGAACACTGCATATTAGCAATGAAAATCTGTTTGACCTTCAAAATAGAATGAATGAATGTTCTTCTTCCTATAACCTTCAGACAGATACTGAAGAATCGATACTCCATAAGTCGTTTGAAAAATTGAATAGTTTTATTCAGTCCACATGTGCTTCAAACTTAGCACAATCATACAAAAAGATTGAAGAAATGAAACTACTAAGCTATCAGCTCAATCGCTATCGTGATTGCATACTTGATAGGATTTCACCAAGGAACCCTTTTGAAAGAGCACATACTTACTTATTCTTGAAAAAGAAAGAACATCTTCTAGATAACGTGGGCAGTCTCTACAAATTACAAAGTACTTGCGCAACCGAAGATGCGACACAATTAATAACTATTCTTCAAGTGTATGATGAATATGAAAGAATAATAGATAACTGCTACAATTTTGCTGCGTTGAACCACATTACATGTAGTGTGTACGAATTCACATGTGAAGCGACAAAATGTTTTGGAAAAACTACCGACTTGTTAATCGATTCCATTAAAATGGATAGCAACAAAATACCGTCGTTGACACCGAATATCGGGGAAAATCTTGCAAGAATTGAAAAGATGATCAACATATCTCTATTAAGTCATATTGATAAAGAGGTACGTGGAGTATTCAAGTTCCGTGTTTTAAATTCAAAATATCGACAGAATGAAAGAATCTTTGAAGAATTAAACACTTTTCATGAAGGAAAGAGTCTGGGAGTTCATGATACACATTATATCAATGATCTTATATCGCTAAACGAAGAAGCTTATAAATATGGGCTGCGCAAGTTTCTTCCTAAAATCGTTTCCATCATGAATCAGTTGCTTACGCCTTCCGACATTGGTGGACACCATCTTGCTATACGAAATTTAGAGCTGGAAATAAAAACCGCTTGCGATATTGCTAAAAAAGAACAAAGAAATGAGCAAGATCTATTTATGAAAAGAATGAAAAAACCTCCAAAAATTGAGCAAATAGGAGCTGAATTGCTGGTATTCCGAAATTTCCAATCATTTGAAAATGAACAAAATATTATGGCTGAACTGAAAGAATGTCTAGAAAAAATGATTAAAGAATCTGAGGTGGATAGGAATCTTTTAAGCCTTTGCGATGAAAATGATGATGAAAAAGGTCTAAAAGAGATGACTGCAGCATTGAAATTAATCTTCAATCACATGGGCCACACTGATAGTAAAGTTGCACAAAATTGGATCGACAATTTGCAAACATGCACTAGTTGTAAAGGGGTAGTTCAAAGTTTGGGTGATTGTTTATTTTCTTTGCTTGAAAGGCTCGATAGCGAAACTAATGTAGATGAATTTGACTCATTGTTGTCCAGACTTTTGAAATGCAATGCAATAAACAAAGCTATGGAAATCGTTTCACAGTGCATCGAGTCAAACGACCTAAAGCCAATAACCGAAAACATTAACAAATTAAAATCTTTTCTGGAAAAGCCAGAAATCCTGTTTTGTATAACTGGAACAGAAAGCTTATTGAAAAATGGACAATCAGTAATAGATGAAGCGAAGAAACAATTAGTTTTGCTTAACAACCTGCTATTCAAAGAGAGACTAGAGAATTTAAACAGTTTGTGTTTTTGGTCCTTAAATGACCTTGTGCAGTTTTGCTACATTGGCAGTAAAGAATATCCCATGAGCATAGGTGTCTTGATTAAAAGAATGAAAGAGCTACAAGAAGCTTCACAAAAAGTTGGCCATCGTATTTATCAATGCAAATCAAGTCATCGCGATTACACCGTTAAAATGGACTATTTGACCATTGGTGACTTCTGCCACTTCATTACTCAGTCACCAACTCTGCACCGCCAATTCTACCAACAAGATTGTCAGCCTTCTTCAAATGGGAAAGAAAAAATTCGCAATGAATTTTTGGAAGCAACTAAAATGTTTTTCAAGGTAAATGAAAGATACATCTTATCGGATGCATTCGTATCATCGTTTGCAATTTCTGCATATGAAGTAATAGACAGGGTTGGTAATAAATGTAATGAAACAAATGATCAAGACTCTGTTGCCACTGTATTGTTTACTTGTACCAATGTACTCAATTTCTGTAAAATGTTTTGGCAAAAACTTTTGGATGATCTACATCATCTAAAAACACTTGATTTTGAAACAAAAAAAAGTCTTTTTCGAGGAGAATGGTCTCAAGAACATCGCAAACTGGTTAATGTATGCGAAACTGAAAAAACAGTTTTGGAAGAAGAAATTTGCATAAGGGAAAAACAGAATACAAGGGAATCTGCAGAAAATTTGCTAGCAGATTTGAAAAGAAAACTAAATGAGAAAAAAAAAGATCTAACCGCAAAAGAAAATGCGTATGCATCACGTATTGAAAAAGAGATTGATACATCCATTCATCTTATAAATAAATGGACGAAGCAATATATCAAGTGTGGAAATGAAATTTTGCTTGTTCTACGGAAACTTTTTTCTTTGGATATTGATTCATTCATCCTAATTCCAGAATTCTATGAAAAATTGAAAAACTGTCTAAATGAAGGTTTTCCTAAAAACGAGGAACAGAGATTATTATTAGAGAAACTCAAACACGATGTAAAACAAAGTTCAATAGAAACAAAATCTAGCATGGACACATTTAATAAAAGGGCTATGGAAATCTTGGGTACTAGCTCAAGACTACAGGAAATTTTGAAAGATTTTGGAAATATGGTGACATGCGCTACAACTAGTCTGTATCATGCTTTTGTAGTGTTTGTGGAAGTGGTTCTTGAATGTGAAGAAGAGAAAGAATGTTCAAAAGCACTGTCAAAAACAAAGAGAGATGTCGTCACTTTAATAGATGAGGCACTTAAATGGAATGAAATGGGAGAAAAAAGTGGAATGAGTTTGCCAAGTAATTTTACGAATATATTGGCTAAGCATTACGATTCTCTAATTGAACTCAAAAGGAAGTTTCCCAAAAATGGAAGAAAGATTAATGAACTGGAACTTGACCACACAACAAAGTTTCTGTCTACCTGCTTATTGTATTTTTCGTATTATTCTGACGAAAATGTTCCAGACGATTTTCAAAGATATGTAGACGGTAAATACGAAACACTTGACTCTACGAAGAGGACAACTTTGTTTGAAAATATTTGTCAGCAAAGAAATTGTTTTAGAAACCCTCCTGAAACTATGTCTTTGCACATTTTAGAGGAACTTCTTGATTCCGTATACTTCCTTGGGAAAAACCACTCCTCAGAGTCTAGGAACTCTTTATTAACAAGCTTGCTGAATTTATCTAATTATTTGAAAACATTCAAACGTTTCGCATTAGACCTATTGAAAGTATGGAAAGAAGAATGCCCATCCCTACGCGAAGCTGTTGTTATACTACAGTTACTTGCTTCATTTATTGATTGTTTTATGGTGAAACCAATTGGAATCGTTAAAAGTTTGGATGATTTAGAAACCAAATTTGGAGATGCTCTTGCAAACTTTGCTTTTAAATCAATAAGCAAGGATGCCATAAATGGAGTTTTAATAATCAGTCAATTAAATAAATTCAAAAAAATGTTCGATACAGAAAACCTCACGGATGCAATGACAACAATGCAACAAGTCGCAAAAGATATTGCTCATTTCATTGTAAAAATTATTCTCGAGTTTAAGTTAGGACAATGCTTCAAAATCATAGACTCTGTGAGCCAACAAGAAGGACCACAATTATACGAAGAGAGAGACCTTTTGCTGAAATTCTGCAAAGATGGATTGCAGCAAGAAACCATCTATACTATTGAAGCCTTCCATGATATTGACTTGTATGGGAACCATGTGCTTCGCTTCGAGAAAATTGTTCTGCCATTTTTTAATAGTTTATGTCAATTTAAGGAAAATTTGGATCCTCTGATGATTTCTGATGAGGAGTATTTTTGTCATCATATACCAGGCCATATTTATAATCTAAAATCATCGTGTGACAAAATAGAATCACTAAATCAAGAAATAGCCATATCTAAAACTCAGATCGAAAATGTCAGCAACGACTTAAAAAGGCATATTTCCGAATTAGAAACACACAGGAAAAAAATGGTAAAAATAGATAGACAGAAAAAACTGAAGGACTACGAAGATTTCAAAAGCCAAGCGAAGTTAAATTTGAGAATGTTACTGTTAGAGTCATACGAATTGAGTGTTCAAGAAAATCTGGATACAACGCTTGGAGAAGAAGCCGCTGGTATCTACAAAGAACTCTTTCAATATTTGCAGAAATTCAAAGTTCACTTTGATGATACCAACCTTGACGAGACATTCTTTGATGTTTCCTATTCTGTAACAATTCAATTATTTGAATTAAAACCGTCCATGAAGGGTTTTAAGTATCATCACTTGAAAAATTTCAGGTTAAGTTATGAGGTACATGACAATAGCAAAACAATTATTCATGAACAAAAGTTGGGTTACAAAACAAAAAAACGGGGTCATTTTGCACTTTTGCCTGAGAAAAAAACTTTTCACGTCCGAAGTTGCGTCGAACTACCATTAAGATTGAAAGTTTTTCAAGATACACATAAACTCTTGATTGATGGACCAATCGAAATTACCTTGACAGAAAGTGAAAATACGAAATTTGAAATTAAAAATAGAAAAGAAACCTTAAGTTTAAAAGGACAATATTCGGTTGTCTTAGAAACAGTATATCTCGATGCCAAGAGAATACAGGAAACATACAGTAAAGAAGAGTTAAGTAAAGAACTACCAAATGTAACCATAAATAGATGCAAAAATTTTTGCAGCGTTTTAAATAATTTGGAAGTAAAAAAACGCCAAGAAAGAAAGAAAAGCAATACAACTATAGAAAAACCCAAAAGTACCAATATTGTAAAACTAATTGATGATCTCAAAAAAGTGCTTGGCAAGGCTTTCGTTGAAACTCGTGTCACAGAAGAGCTTTCACATAAGATGAATCCAAAGGAGTTGTCGCTTAAAGATGTAACAACATTTTCCGAATTTTGTGGAAAGTTCACAATAAGCCAATCAAAATGCAAATGCAAATTAGAGAGCCTCGTCGAGATGTTTTCCAAAGCCTGTGAAGAACATTTCAAAAAACATGAAGTGAAAGAACCAAAAGATTTCAAATCAGACAAAAAAATACTTCAACTAGATGAGATATGGACAGAACAGCAAAGGCAGAAGACTAATGAAGTCTCTAAAGTAATCCAAATTTTACAAAACAAACTTGAGAACATAGAAACTAAGAGTTTGTTCAAAAAAATGTGTGCTATGACAAAAACACTTTTAATTGTAAACCCTACATTCATTAAAGATGCAGCTGCTGTTGAAGAAGCAATCAAATTCGATCTGTATGGCAGAGGGAAAGCTGTTCCAACTTTAGGACAAATATCTTCTTTGAAGAAAGCAGAAGATAGTTTACGAGGCAGATTAAATAATTAACATCAATGGAATCCAGCAGTAGATTCTGTTACTTTCGATGATAAATCAAAAAAGGCACAGAATAACTACATAATTTTTGAGTTAAAAAGCGTCCAGGATACTAGACAGATTTCCATTGCCTTTGGAACATTTATTAAGGGTATTTCAATGCAAAGAATCACTAGACCTCAATTAGTACTTGACAACACAGATTCACCTTGTACATTTGAATTTGACTCGCCAAAATATTTTGCAATTTTTCAAAATTATGGTACCTTGGGAAGTAAAGAGCAAAAGATCATTCAAGTTGAACCAAGATTTTCCAAACTTAATGCAAGGCTACAACCCTACAAAGAAAGAGTCAGATTTTCTGTGAAAAGGAAAGACATGCCAGAGTTGCATTATTTTGTGGAGATGGAACAGAATGTTTATGAAATAAACCCGAAAGATCATTTTGCAGGTGTTGTTGATAGTGGTAAGGATTCTCCGTTGCAAATACATTTGGGACTGGTCACCGTGGGTAAGAAAGTGAAATCACAAGTGAAAATTGATAACCCACTTGACGTTCCATTAAGATTGAAGTTTCGTTCTTTTGACAATGATATCGAGTTTGACGAAAAAGAAATTATAATAGATTCAAAATCGGCAATCACTCAATTTATACACTTCACTGCTCAGCATAGGGAAGGAGATTATGAAAAGCTTTTTAAAGTGCATTTCTCAGAAAATGTAAGTTTTGAAGTTCAGGTCATTTACAGAGCTGTTGCACCAAGAGTTAGCGTAACATGCAAAGACCCACTAACGCGCAACATGGAAAAATATTTGTCAGTACTACCGTTTACTAAAACGGAATTCAAAGACATCACGATTAAAAACGACGGGGAATTGGATTTAAATGTAGAGATCAAGATCAACGAAAGCAATATAAATCAAAATCCTATGATTCTAAAACCGTCACAAATGTTCTCACCGAACATCCCAATCAGTTCAACTGACGAAGATAGAGTTATAGAAGATGTTTCGATAGAAATTTTTGACTCAAATAACAACTGCGTGAAAGAGTTTAGACTGTCGCTTGTTGTTGAAATAGGTGTTCCGCGCGTAGAATGTAACACAAATGAGTTTGAATTCCAAGCAAATGACATCGGGAGGAAGGTTGAAAGGGAAGTTGTGTTAATGTGCACACGAAGAACTCTCCAAATTCAAGCAATTTACTGTTGTGAAATGGGTTTGAAAGATGATATCCACTTTCCAATTAAGGTTGAACAAGGAGAAACAAAAAAGTTTAGTGTTTTGATCAGACCAACAGTAAGGTTAAAAAGGGGTCAGGTTACATTTGTAACTAATTGTGAGCAAAAAAAGAAAACATTTGATATCGAATATTCGATCAATGGTGATGTTTTTATCCTTTGCCCAAAAATTCTAGATATGACACGAAGAACACACTCATCTTTGGTTGTTGCAAATGTTAGCAAAAAGGATAACATAATTTCGTCGTATCTAGATGATTCAAACTGCCAGAATGTCAAAGTGTCTAGTATGAAAAACTTTTCATCGTTGACTATACCAGCACTGAAGTCGCACATGTTTGAGCTGAAAAAATCTGACAAACCACCCGGTCAATCAGATGACCATCTTCGTTTCATGTATGGCTCAGCAGTAGTTTGTTTACCTGTCCTCTCAAACAATTCGGCTGTGGGTTTTACAACTACATGTGGTAAATTGCCAAGTGAGAGTTTATCATGTCTATTGCAGTTGATCAGATTACTTTTAGACGAAAAAGCCAACTGTTTAGTCTCCGGTATATTCCCTTTAATAATCAAAGAACTGTCACATAAATCCTTGGCGGTACCACTTATTGTCATAACGTCACTGGAGGATAAAAGTTTAGATATGATTCAAAGATGTGTTCAGTATTTCTTTCCAAAAGACATGCAAAGCAAGTTTCTAGAATTGTTTTCAAAAACTGAGCGTACCCAAATGCAAGATTTCAAAGAATTTTATGAAATTAGCTTAAACTTATGTGACAGTCTCGGGCTTTATCCACTGAAACATGTATTGGAAACAACGGTTAAATTTTCGAACCGAAAAAAGGCACCAGATGATAAAGATAACCCAACAGATGACAAAAGTAACCCTATAATCATCATGAACCAGTATTTGTGTGATATGTTTGAACATTACTATTCTCCGCAAGCTGTTGGTACTTTAGAATCGATAAGAAGCTGTTTCAACTATAAAACTCTGCCCGAAACTATACACCTGATTAAAAAAGTATCGGAACTTCTTCAAACAGAACCTTTCAATGCCGTTTCGAAAGTATCAAAGAGTGGATGGATCTTGAATTTGATTGCTGAAAACAAGGAAATAGCAAAAGAAAACGATGCACAGATGCCGCTACAGAAAAATATAATCGATGGTATTGATTCACTCAATATGTATTTTCAAAAAATGTTTGAATCAAACGCAACGTTTAGTCCTTTCGATGCTATTGAAAGTATTATAGGTGAAGATATAGTAGTAAATGATAAGTGGTATGAAAATCTTATTGCCTCAACTTCTGAGGAGAAAATGCTAAAAGAAATCAAAGCTGGCATACAAGCATTAGTAGAAACAAAAAAGAACCCTACTATAACAGATATTTTCAAACTGGTGAAACAGTTTGACTTAAAATGTAATATAGAAGATGGTTTTTTCGACAATCTGGTTAACAAAGATGAAACAAAGGCTTTTTTGCAATTTGTCGATAACGAGGAAGGAAAATTGATCACTAGCATAAAAAGCCGCCTTTCAAAATACAGTGAATCACCCTCAGATTATAAACTTGAAAGTGAAGTTAAATTTGTTGAGAGTCTTCTCCCAAATGTTCCGAGTAAACGTATAAAAAACATGATGGACATAAAGAAATGTTTTGTCAAGTTTTCTGAAGCTGTAGACTTTGATAATGCAATAATGATAGCCCAAGAAATATTTAACAGCTCTGATACGAATCTAAAAGACACCATTGTTTTGACTTTAAGGACAGTGATGGAAAGCGGCGAAAGTTGCATGTCTAAGACGATTGATTCGAAGGAGTTGACTGAGATCGCTTGCAAGCATGGTATATTTCCGAAAGATGCAAACAGTGAGAAACATTTTGAAAATCTTGATTACAATGATATTGTAACTTATCAAGCCTTTTTGAAAGACTACAAAGATGCGGTCGGTAAAAAAACAATAGCCTTAGATATGTTACAGGAATTGCAAAAGAAGGTCACTGGAAAAAAAACGGTTATTGATTTACTGGCACGTTTGAATCAGATTAAAAAAGAAGACAAATTGCAAAGTGCTTGTTATCATGAAACAGGTAGCATATTTTTGCTATTCAATGACAAGTATTTAGCCGGTGTTTCAGAGTTAGCTGAGTATTGTGCTTTGAATCTTGAAAAACCAGATTATTCTGTTAGCTATCAAAAGAATGATTACATTGACATAGATGTTAACATTTTGGAAAGTTTGATTGAACAGTATCGTAATATAAAACCTACTAGCGTTAACGGAAAGATCAGATGCATTCTTCGTCAGCTATCCGTAGAAGAAAGTGTAATAAATAAAGTTTTGGGTGTTGTGATCGCCATCAATGAAATTCCCAAAGAAGCCCCCGACAAGGCACTTCTTCAAACTGCTGAAACAATTTGTCAAATAACAAAGAACGCGTCTAAAATGGCAATGCTTGGCTTTCTCAATAAGTTTTACTGCAACTATGAAGATAAATTGGAAAATGTCAGCTTGGAAATCCAAGCCAATGACTTCCTATGTTATTTTGCTCATAGCAACCTAAAAAATGTTGCTGAAGTTATTAAATTGTTGTATAGTCATTGTGTGAATGTCAATGCTTTAGGATTCCAAATTCTTGAGGACGTATATGATGTTGCCGAAAACATTTTGAATTCTACAAATAAACAGTCCCCATCTTTGTCCAATATCATGAATATTGGAAAATCTCTTCATACTTGTGGAAGGAAAAACACAGATTGCCAAAATTCAATGTCACCCGAAGTTTTGTTTCTTCAATGGTTTGGGAAGTCTGGTTTTGAAACCTGTGATAGGGTATTAGATGTTGTTAAACTATCTGAATTCCTTTTGATAAATTTAGAGATGAAAAACGAGTCAACTTTGCAGGGAATTATTGAATTGCTTTGCAACCTTTCGTTTATCGGAGAAACGATATCTAAGGCTTACCGATGCGTCGCCCAAATTCAAACATCATTGTCTAATAAAAAGAAGTTGGTGAAATGCCTGAAAGAGACTGCAATGCTTGAAACCGTGCCAAAATCATTGGGAAATGTGATAAAGGCAATGTCTCCTATTATTCTTATTCGAAATGTACCTAATCTTCAATCTGCATCTTCTCAATCTGAGTTATTTGAGAATGTTGCGTATGAAGTGTTTGTAGAATTGTGTACTAATGAAGAAACAAAATTGAAGTTATCATGTGTGAAAAACTATAACTTGGCCAAAGAACATCATTCAAAGGAACATGCAATTGATTTTCTTTTTGATGTAATGAAGTTGGTGCGTCATAAACACAGTTTTGACTATGGGTCAGAATTTTGGAAAGCAGTTATGCAATTATCTGACGAAGTTGATTTGATACTTGATAAAGTTACTGTAAAGAATATGGCAAATTTGGTATCTTCCATGACAAATCTTGCAAAAAGTATGAAACCCAATGAAGAGGCACCAATTGAAGAGTTGTTTATGTCTGTAATACCTATGGTGATATCCAAAAACCACACCCTAAAAGTTTCTTCATCCTTGGCATTTTATCTTGTTGCATTGAAGTATTTTGAAAGAAGTAACAAAAGCACTAATTCTGAAATGCATCAGTTGGATGATTTTAATTTCACTCAAATGGAAGAACATTGTCCCAGAGAAGAAAGCGCAGCAATTAAGATTTCCGTAGTAAGTTTGCCTAAGTATAAACCTACTAAAGATCTAGGTTCGACAAAACCAGTTATTGTGAAAACTGTCAAATCAGTACCAACGTTTTCTTCATGTAATGACTTATCAGAAAAGAAACTTGATGATTATGCAAGAAAGATTAAAGAAGATATTGAATTGGCGGTGGGACTTTTTGATAAAGTTCAAAGTTCAGAAATATTTACAAAGTTAACAACATATGCTGTTAGGATTAGCGCTGTTGAATTAGCATCAATATTGCATAGGTATTACAAAGCGTACGAGAAAGTGAAGGTTGCCAACAATCTTTTGATGTTTTACCCAAATATAATCCAGTTATCAACTGATTTGCCTAAAGCTTTACTCAAACTAATAGTGGACATGTGGCGAACACTGCACGAGGTACAAATGGTTTGGAATGCACGAAAGATAAATGGAAACTTTGATCCAATTTTTAAGAAGTTACAGGACGAGATTAAGAATAATATTAACACTTTAATAGATAAAGTAAACGACAAAGATCAAGAGCTACTAAAGACTGACTTTGAATCAGTTGGAATGAAATTGACACGAAAATTGAATGTCTGCTACAATTATGAAATTGATGAGGAACCTTTGCCGAAAAGAATTGAAGTTAAAGTGGACAATTCCTTCAAAAACAGTCAAATTGGAACATTGATACCTGGAACAATATCGTTTTTTGAAATTGATTCAAATATACGTACTCCATATAACCCTCATATCAGTAGAATGATACAAGATTCTGAAAATGGCAATGTCATAAGAGAAAACTTAGATGAGCAAGAAGAGGAAGAACAAAAGCCTATGTCTAACAAATCAAATAAACCAGAGAAGAAAATTAAACGAGGTAAATATGATGGTCATCGCATTGTATCGGAAAATGAGCTAGATTTGATCAAGAGAAAACAATTTTCTGAAGACTGGTTGAAAGAACTTAATGAAATTGATGTCTCGAAGCAGGTTGCTAATAACGAAGCTAGCCAAGAGTTGGTTTCTGTTGGTAAAGAGAAGTTGAAATATCATTTTCTAGCCGAGCTAACACGACCTTTTCAGTCTAATTGTATTAAGATCATGACTGAAATCAAAAGAGATGACAGAAATGACAAAACACATATTAGGACATCACCAGACCAAAGGCAGATGTACAAGTTTCTATTTTTAATTGATTATTCTGGAAGCATGAATGGTGAAAAGAAAGCATTAGCACTTAACATTTTAATCGTGCTTTTGGAATGCATGAAGAAAATGGAGTACGAAACAGCTGTTGTAACGTTTAGTGGCGAAGAAAGTCAGGTTGTCCTAAAAGACTTCCAAGATGAGATGGTTCAAGAGAGAGGACAGTATATTATTGAAGCTCTTTCAAACCCAAGGGGTAAAACACTGCCACTTGATGCTTTGAGATTTGTGGCCGAAAAACAAACGTTGTACAGTTCAAGTAAAGAATCCAACGAGCACCGCTTTATTGTACTCATAACTGATGGAATTTGGCAGCAGACCGATTGCGAACTTTATGAAAAGTACAAAAGTAAAGCTGGAAACGCCAATTTGCTTATTTTGACAACACACCCTTCCAAAGACAAATCATCTGAGTTTTTTAACGAAAGTGTGAGCAAAGCAGAAAACATCTTGGATATCATTGCAAAAGAGCAGTGGCTTGCAACAGATCCTGAAAAAGACCTTGGAGTGCAAGTTGAGTGTATTGCCTGCCTTATTGATGACAACCTGAGGGAAATAGCAAAAAGACTTAGAAGTTCAAAGATGAAATTGAATACATCTTTTGAGGTCAGTTTCTCTTTTCATTCGTTATTCTGCAAGGTCAATAAATTTCTGATTTATCTATACTTTCACTTGGGGGGGGGGGGGGGATTAATTGAATTCACTAAGAAAACGTAATTTTCAGACAATAGGATCTCTAGCTTGTAATTATCAAGAGAATTTATTTCAAAATAACGAGATTGTCAAGTTTTATCGTGAAAGTCATTAATAGTAATTGCATCATTACATTGCCGTCGTAAACTTTGGAGACGACTTCAAAAAGCTTGTTTTGAAGTTGTATTGATAACGGCAACGTTGTTCCCTATGAAGGTTTTATTTTGTAATGCTATTGTTTGTGAGAAAAAAATGTTTGACAACGGTAACGTTGTTCCCTGTGAAAATTTAATTTTGAAATGCTATTGTTTGTGAAAAAGAGTGTTTTATGATTAAAATGATTTTGACACTGACAGTTTTGACACTGTAAAACAGTCTTTATTTCACCCTACAAATCAAAATTCAAACCACGTCCTCAGTGACGTCCCCGTTCTATCTGCGTAAGGTGCCTAATGTTAATTACTTTAAGACATTTTAGGAAAGTGACTTATTTTCTTTTCTTGAACTGGAAAACACTTTTCAAGCCATTTTTTCCATGTTTTAATCATTTATTATAATAATTCAATCATCTGCAACAAATTTTGTAACACATACCATTCTCAAATATAAGCCTACAACATTGCTGAACAAGGAACATAAAAGAGGAAAACACGTCTTGATAACACGTCACTCTTTATATCAAACAAGTTTAAAAGCACGTGCAAATAGTCATTATAACCACCCAAAATTTCCAGGGGTGGCAGTCAAAATCCGCAGTTTTTGCAAATATCAGACGCATTTCCTCTTACTGTACATTAACCCTATTGAATAATATTACTTAACGGTGAGTTTACGAAAAACTGACGATTTACCTATTTTAGCCATTTACCTTGGCTAATTCAGAATCAAATCAGTTTGAAATTTTTTTTTTTAATTCAGGAGCTTTTGCTATACTAATAAATGTTTAATAGAAGGTTCAATTTGAAAAAATTTGATGACGCCATCAAAAATGGCAGCCATTTTGATAACAAAAAACTAAGTGGTTTAGAAATAAAGCCGTCCACTCTTAGAAATGAGGAGCCTCTAAAAGTCCCAGAAGAAATAGGGTCAAGTTGTAATTGCAGGCAGGTTTGTGTTGTCAAATCGAAGCTGTTTTTTTTTTCTTTTTGCCTTGGTGGGTTTTTTTTGTTTGTTTTAATTATCCTTTGATCAAAAAGGTTTTGCCCTAAAAGGCTTTTTACCATCCACTGATAGTTTAGTTTATCGTAGATGTTAATTTCTTACATGACCGATGGCGTCATCAAATTTGTATTCGCTATTTCATTTTTTGTTATGGAGAATATTTTTCAACGTTTCAGCTAAGGCCTATTTATTGATAACATCTTATAGATTGTAAAAGACAAGTTTGAAGAAATACAAAACTACGACAAAATGGAAGATTATCAAAATGTGGCTGTTACTTGGGGAAAATCAAAGTTTGTCAGTTATATAGACAAAAATTCACAATATGACAGTATTGACACAAATTTCAAGGAAACACTTCAAAATCAATATGAAGATTGTCTGGGTAAATACGCTGACCATCTTCAAGATTTTCATACAATAGAAAATCTGAGTGCTGTAGATAAGCGATCAAAAGCAATTACTAAAGCTGAGGCAAATCATGAAGACCTCATCTGGCACCTTGGAAATGTATTGGATTCATTTGTATTCCCCGACAACCGACCAACGAGGAACATGCTGGACTATCGTGGAGCGTGTTTTTCAACAAGAGGATACATCAAATTTATCTGTACTGATGGTCAATTCAAAAAGATTTACGAGAACAGGATTGGACATCCACGAAAAGATTACATGGTATCCATCATTTTAGATGTATCTAATTCAATGGCTGGAATGACAGAAGTGGGCTGTGTGCAAGTATTTTTATCTCTTACCGGTAAGATATTTCTTTCATTAACTTCAAGCAACTTATCATATTCGCATTTAAAATAAAATTTTTAACAGAGGATAGATTTAATTAACTTTCAATTTTTTTCTGACTGTCTAGACACTAATACAATTATCAGGAAGATAAAAAAGCACTTCTACTGTAAACATATAGCAGTCAATATTAACAATTTTACTCCAATTTTTGTTGGTATTATAAAGGCCATCGTTTGGATGGAAAAATAACTATCATAATTTTTTGGTGTCTTGTTCCACTTTTACACTTTTTTTCCCTGTTGTGCAACCATAAATACATTAAGATTTTGAACTGGTTCAAATATTGAATCATAACAGAAATGTCTGTCTTGAAATTTTAGTCGAATACTTCCTACTATGAAATGAAATTTTTTCGTGGGACTGAGGAATAACGATTTTATTGAATTTTGTGTTACATTAGCATCTTTGTGCTGCCGTGATGTGCAGCAAATTGGCACGGTTTAGATATGGGATCTTTTCTTAACATAATTAGTCTTGAAAAACGCTCGAATGATACTCTCACTGTATGTAACAAATAATTCAAACGAACACACATTTCAAACTTTTGATCCTTTGTTATGGTTACATCTTTCATTCCCAAACCTTAAAAAACGAAAACAAACTGAAGAGACAGTCTGTTTTTACTTAATTTAACCATGGTAAAGAAATCAAAAATATATCATTGTTAAAGAACTCGAAAAAGAGACAGTTGAAAATTTTGTTGCGCCGAACATCATTAAATTCCCCTGAAACAAAGCTTTTATTGAATCGTACTTTTACAAAGGCATTGCAAATTTATCTGAGCTTTGAACTGCTTGTTACTGAACCATCCTGTATTTCCTTTTTTTGCGATCAATGTGTAAACACCTTACTATGCAAATGTCATAATCTACCGAAGAATCAATGACTGTGTCCATATATAGAATATGTCATGATAATAAACGCACGTATATTAGCTAAACTATTCTAATAAAATATTATCACACAATGCTAACATATTGCCGAAGACTTAGCGTAAAGATCTTAAACGCGCGCTTGCACTTCAGTATCGTGCGATCGAGTGCCGATCAGTACCAGGCAATATGTTAGATATTAGCTACATTTCCAGGAAGGTGGATGAGTGTTGTATTAATTCAATGAAACACTTTTATTACTCATACCATACCCTTGTAGCTGTATTCTTCCGTTAAAACTATACTCAGTAGTTAAGAAACAAAAGAAAGATGTATAATGATACGCATTGTTAATGTTTCTCATTTGCAATTCCGATGTTCATCCTACTTAACTATGTTTTTCTTCTTCTGGAAAAGTATTAAAAGGTTAAAGATATAAGCCGTGCTGAAGTCAACAGTATCAGGGACAGTGAGATCATAATAAAAAAGCTCTTAAGGAATTGTAAAAATTCATTGAGATTATTTGTTGGTTTTATCGGAATAATTTGCGGGGAATTGTTATGTTTTTAGCAAATAGAAGCTTTACAGAAACGGTAAAAAGGCTATTTATTGGTAGATGAAAAGCGTAAATGTGACGGTCTATGGGAAAAGGACATAAAGCTTACCATAATTTACTTGTTTACCTCTCAAAATCATGAAATATCGTCTGCGGAGGAGATCATATTTGTTTATATAGAAATACTCTCCTCCACAGACGTTTTTAGTGGTTTTCCTAGCGGATGGAGTATGGTCATAGTAAAAATGTTCAAGCCTTCGTTTCCCATAGCATGGTGAAATTTTTTATGGGAAATATTAAGTTAAATAATTTGTAGAAAAACATTTTGATACATAATGTATAATTCAATGAATGAGTCATGTAAAATGCATTTAAACATTTTGAGATTTTTTTCCTTCAGTGCGAAAAATGTATGAGGTAAAGTAGTTATTTATTCTTACCATATTACTATTGCCATTCATTACTTTATTCTAGCGGCTCTTCACAACAGCAATGT
Source organism: Darlingtonia californica (assembly GCA_032270445.1). Lineage (NCBI taxonomy): Eukaryota > Viridiplantae > Streptophyta > Magnoliopsida > Ericales > Sarraceniaceae > Darlingtonia > Darlingtonia californica. Next base: position 22,752 of record JAUBWS010119072.1, read on the forward strand.
CAATTTCAGTTTGTACACTGCTGGAAAGTGCACTCGTCTAATAAAGAATTTCGATGAAGAATGG
>JAUBWS010119183.1:0-22814 GCA_032270445.1 Darlingtonia californica
CAAGACTTTTTTTGGTTGAGACAAAAATTGGAGGAATATTATCCAACACACATCATTCCAGTATGTATAAACCAAAAATGATTTGGATGTGACACTTACGCCTAATAAAAAATCATTTGAGTCAGCCATGACTTTTAAGTTCAATGTATAAACAAGAACTAAAGTTAGATTTAAAATTTATTTTTAAGATAGAATGAAAAGCACGTTACACATAGAAAAACTTACTCCAATTGGAATGAAAATTGTATTTGTTTTTTTTCTTTTAGCCACTTCCTGAAAAGTTCTCTCTTACCAAGAACCTGACAGATAAATATGATCCAGACTTCTTGAAGACACGTCAAAAAGCTTTGGATAAATTCATTTGCCGTGTTGTTGACCATCCAGTTCTCTCATTCAATGATAATTTGAAAACTTTCCTCACTGCTAAAGCATGGGTATGTTATTTCAGGGTGGCCAGCGATTCTTGAAATCCTTGAATTCCTTGAATTGTTCTTGAATTTTGAGTGGTTCTTGAATTCTCCTTGAAAACTTATAGGTTTTTTAAGACTCTGTTCTTGAAATGTTCTTGGATTTTCTTTTCAAGCTTCATTAGAATCTTTAAAACTAAATGAGTATTTTTTTTTGTCCTTATTTGATGAAATTTTGGTATGGCAATAATGTGTTCAATTTGTAGGCTTTTCACTGATTTATCCTTCTGGAAATGCGTTTTTAGCCAATCTGAAAGGGGTGAAATCTCAAAATTTTTTCTCTGGTGTTGGATCCAACCATGGTGGGTCCTCCTGCATGACACTAAAGAGATAAATTCTTTGCTGGGTATGCTGCTAAACGCTAAAACTGCTGCAAATATTATTGACATTATTTAGTTTATCAAAATCAGCCTTACCTGCGAAATTATGATTTCCCCTAAAAATGAAAAATAAGGCTATGATCTTATAATACAATAATAAAAATTGATTATTTACTCCAAAAATCTCATTTTATTGTTTAAAAAAAATATCTAATGAGCGTGTAAAAACTCAAACTCATCACGCTTAAGTCAACGTCAAAGTACCCCCACATATGGTAATTGAAAGTTGAGTGTATCTAATCTTCTTTGATAAACGTGTTTGTAAACAGGATCATCTACTTTATTTTGTTTTTGATAGTTTCTTCTTCAGGTATCCGCAACAAACTGTTGTTTTATGAAATTTCTTTTGTCCGTTATGTTCTTGAAAAAAATATTGACATGTTCTTGAAATGTTCTTGAATTGTTCTTGAATTTTTTACTTCAAAACCACTGGCCACCCTGTATTTGCATGGAATAGGCACTTCAATATGGCACCTGTCTTCCTAAATGGAGCGTTTCAAATTAATAGTGTTACACCTTTTCTTACAAGCAGAATCTTGTTATAGAACATCGGCCTAAATTTCACTGCCACGTCTGCACAAAACTCCAAAATTGGCAAGATCTCCAAGTCTGTGAAGGTTGTTATTAACAACTGGAAAGAATTGTTAATATGCTTAAATTTTAGCTCCCTGTAAAACCCAAATTATGAAAAAAGGTCAGTACTTTTACCGTAATGCATCAAATGAACACCTCCCTTTATTTCCCCTGAAAAACTGAAATTTTTTTAAAACGCCCCCTCGAATTAACACCTTCTAAAGGGGGCGTTTATTTGAGACAACAGAAAAATTGCAACATTAATAGTTTGATTATTTCTAATTTTGCTCTTCTAAATATAGATAATCATCGATGCAATCCTTGACGTGTAGATTTGTTAACTTTTGTTGCTTAACTATTTAGAAAATTCACGATACCGATAGAATGACAAATTGATTCTTTTATCTTGAAATTTCTTAAAGTTTAAAGAACGCCTACGCTTTTTAACGTTTCCCCCCCCTCCCCCTCGAGTAAACGCCCCCTAAAATTTAATTAACACCTAACACCTTGGGCGTTTATTTGATGGATTATGGTATGTCCATCCATCAAAATTCAGCATTTTCAGAGCAAATGAAAAAAAAAGATTGCTTTTTAATTATTTCGTTTTACAGCAACACTAGGTATGAAAACGTCCCATTACCTTCAGATTTTTTTAACACAGGAAATGACAACAGCTAGAAAGAAGGCTCCAGGGGCTGCATCGAAAGTTAGTGGCAGCATGAAAAGCACTGCTGCTCAGTTGATGATGAAAAACAGAGATGATGCATTTTCTGAAGGAAATCAATACAATCTTGCCTTCCAAGCTAAAATGAAGACCTTCCTCGCTATTGCTGATGTGATCGCTCAAGATCGATTTTGTAAGTCTTGAGTTGAGTTTCGTGTAGCGGTTGGTTGGTCAGATTCGTTTTTCTTGATTTGAATGAAAAAAATATACAAAGTATTCTCAACAGTCTAACAGATTTCCACTTTTGTCTGTGGTAGAAATATCATCGTATTTTTTCAGATAGTCAGTTAAAAAACCTTGATTTTGATTGAAAGGTGTATTCAAGAGAATGCTCATTAAAACAAACCACTAAAAGCAGTTTTGTGACGTCTCTTCCTTCAAGTGATTTTGTATCGCTCTGAAGCAAAAAAATGTATTTTAACCATTTCTATGGTACTAGTGGTCCGTTTTAATGAAAATGTTCTCACATTTTCAAGAGTTAAGAGCTGATTAAACAACAAAATCTTTGCATTTGCTGATCGAATCGCAGTAAAAAATGTTTCTAGTTTTTTGTTTAATTGTGAAAATTCTCAAATGATGGAGATTCCATTAACGGAAGTCTGGCTTGCTTTTGACATAGAATCTGGACTGAATTAATTTTTTCTTCTTTTAATTTAGTCTTACTAGAAGATTCCTCAGAATATGGATCAGCTTTTCGTTTGTGGGGAAATTCAGAATCAAAACTTACTGACACTTTGAATAGTGTAGCTGAAAGTATTGACAAGACATGTGCTAACTTGAAATCGATTGTAAGTATTCATGTTTGTTTTCATGTGGGAACAGTTTAAGATTTTTATTGTTTAAAGTTTCAAAAACCATTTATTTTTATCCAAGTAGACTTATTGAAGTAAACTTTACAAACAGAAGTCAAATCTTTCAAACAGATTTAAGAGACTTTATTACGGAAAACTTTAATTGTCTTCAAATGCAAGATAAACTGATATAATAGAAATGATAATGATAGAAAACTGTTTGTCATATTATTGTTTGTATAATCTCCTAAGCCTGGAAAATATAAACATTAGACTTCGATTGTTAAAAATAGTCACGCTGGTTGGTTAGTAGTGCAAAACAAAGCGACGTGGTTGGATCTTTTTTCCTATTGTTGCGATTATTCTATTGTTATGGTAGAAATAGCTACTGTGCATGCTCCGTATTTTACGATTTTGGCATACTCGGTTTTGGACGTGTGCCGATAGACCACGAGGATGGCAGAAAGCCCGGACCACCGGCTCATCTACTAGTTATTGTTGCAGGCATGTTTCTTTTAGAATCTTTGAAATCGATAATGGCATATAATGTGAATATGCCTTAGCATATTTACCTTAAGGTCAGAAACTTCCGCGTGTCGAAAAAAAGCGCGAAATTGCTGAGAAAAACTTTTGCTTTTGTTAACTTTTACAGCAGGTTTCACGGAAAAAATTTCGCGATTCTTAACTTTATGCGACTCATGAACTTTTATATTTCAGCTAATTAACTCAGAAACATTTAGGAAGATCAGTGAAAAAACTTTTGCGAAAGCAGATTTGGAGAGTTTTGCCCGAGAAAACTTTCGCGTTTTACTTATTTAAGACTTAAACTTTCGCTAAAATGACCGAAAAACGCGAAAGTTTCTGCCCTTAAAGTAGTACAGGGTGTCCAAAAAAAGTTTGGACTGGTCTTTACATGTTGCTACTATGCGAATTTTTATAAAGTCATTGCTGTGGTTATGTTTAATACTGATTTGGGAATAAGGGAAAATAATTCATTACGTATTTAGTAAAAACGGTTTATAAATAAATGTAATTGTCATTTTTTTTCCATTATAGAAATATCATATAATAAAAGCACAATTAAAGTTATAAAGTGTACTAAAAGTAAAAAACCGTTTTTACTAAATGCGTAAGGGCTTTTTTTCCCTTATTCTCAAAGCAGTATTAAATATACTTACAACAATGATTTTATAAAAATTCGCATAGTAGCAACATGTAAGACATCCTGTATAGTTCTTACGCAACTGCAGTCAAATGTAAGATTAGAAACTTAGAACATTCTTCGTCCATGTATTACTTTGCTACCTTGCTAAACGTGCTATTAACAAAATGCTTGTTAGACATTTTAATCAAGCGAATTTTATTTTTCTCAGCTACGTGTTCATGAACTCCGATTCTGTGAGCCACTCAGAGAATACGCTTTGTATTGTGACGCAGTCAAGGTAGGTGTATTCAAATATTTTTGTATTGACACATTGAAAATTCAAAAGATAAGTTTCTTTTGTCAGACAATATCGGCAGATTTATGCTGTAAGATTCCTTTTTGTTTTTATTTTTTACGAGCCTCACTTCTCGCCTTTATTGGCAAATTGGGCACACCCTCACCCCTTCCTAAAGGGTTTTGACTTTCAAGAAGGATTTTTGGAAAGGGGGGAGGGGTTTGAGGATTTTTAAGATTTAAGAGGGGGGAGGGGGGGGGGTAGAGATAAAAGAGGGGGTGAAATTTTCAAGAGGGGGCCTGGGCTTTTTTCTCTTTCTTTTTCTTTTTTCTACTTGTTTGTTTTTTTGCAAAATGTTTACATATTTAGGCTAGTATTTAATTACTTGGATTCCAATACTCAAGTGTTTTTATGAATTTCTTTTATGTTAATTTTGATTAAACATCAATCATCATTAAAAATCATTTTTTGATTCAGGAAAGTTGTATTTTTTGATGATAAAGGATGGTTGGATCATTTTAGTTTGAAAAAAAGGGGATCGAAGAAAAAAAATGGGGGGGGGGGGGCGGGGTCGGTATGAATTTTATCAGAAAAAGGGGGTTTACAAAAAGGTGCCATTTTTAAGGGTGGGGGGGGGGGGGACCTTGGTGCCCACTATGATTGGTAAAGTGAATATGATACTAAAGCCTGTGATTTTGAATCCAGATGTCTTTGTCTCAGGCAAAATTAAAAAAAAATAAGATACAGACTACGGCATTTCCCATTAACATATTGTGGCGGAGTATCCCATCTTCTATGCATGCGATAAGTTTTCATGGAATCGTATTCCTTAACCTTTTGAACAGTTTTTCTACTATCCTTTGGTCCTGTGGAAAATATTTTCGAATGAAAAGAGAAAAAGTCTAATTTATTAAAATATACAAAGAAAATCAATTATAGTCTGTCTCAAAAAGATTGACAGTTGGTGAACTTTTATCGTTTTCTTATGATTGTGTTTACGTATGACGGTCACATATTGACATTGGAAAGATAATCTGGAGTACATTATTCTTAAATATTTTTTTTAAATCTTGAATTTTGGAAATGAAGAAGAAAAATGAAAAAGTATATTTATGGTGCAAACTTCAAATTTGGTATACAAAAATTCCAATCTTTGCTGATTTCAAATATGTAGTCGTTTTTCTCATACCTTCATTGGCTTAGAAAATACAGGTGCTCAAAATTTGTCAAAAAGGCCTAAAATCGGCCAAAATCAGGTGTTTTTTGCTTAACTTTCAGGGATTATATACTTATTGTAATGAAGATATGAGAAAAAGAATTACATATTTGAAATCAGCAAAGATAGACGTTTTTGTATACCAAATTTGATATTTGCAGCATAAATATAAAAACAGATCATTTTTTTCCTCTTAAGTTTTCTTCTTCATTTTCAACATTTAAGATAGTAAAAATTGATAAGAATTGTTCCACTCCAGATTATCTGTCCAATGAATTCTTATTGATTGTCATACGTAAACACAATCATAAGAAAATGATAAAAGTTTCCCAACTGCCACTCTTTTTAAGACGGACTTAAGAAACGTAGTGATTTGAGTTTTTGAAACTTGTGACTGTTCGGTGTATTTGCATCATGTATTCAACTGAAATTTAATTTAACTGAAAGTAACGAACAAACAGCTGTCCATTAGGTGAATGCGTTCCTCACTTTTCAACTTTCATAGAATTTTCTTTATACAAATCCTCCTCGTCATTTTCACTTTCTCAGTTCCTGCAGCACTTTGTCCAAAATTGGGACAATGCCCAAATTGGAACAAAATCTGCTGGACAATGTCAAAAAATAGGACGATGTAATAAAGTCTTCTGGTTTATTGTTGGTCCTTGTTTTTGGCTATTCTTGTTTCCCATCGCTTGATTGTCCTGGAGATATGGAGTGATGCAACTGCTTCATTTGTACGTTTCCTCTGTTCAGCGTTGGCTGATGCAGTTGCTTGAAGCTAATAAAAAGTATAGAAATGTTATAGTTTAAAATCTCTTATGTCTGAACTGAATAAAAAAGGAAACTAAAGTGTTTCTACTATAGGTGAACCTTTCTTGTAAATTTTTTCTGACATTATTCACCTTAGTTCTCCTTTGAGGAACTTCATAGAATTCTGGAATTTCAAATATGAAATTGGCTTTGATAAGTCCAGCTGTATGAAAACTACCATTAGTACGGGTGAACAAACATATCATGTATGTGGAATCTCGCCTTGAAATACAGAAAAGACGTCAAACAGCGATCGTCAATGTTTTAACAATATGTTTTCAACATTTCAAGTTACATTGTTGTTAACCGTCCTTTTGTTTGTTCACAAAAGCTTCCCTTCAAAGATATTTCTCTTCTGTGATGGTACCTTTCCTTCTTACCTGTAGTTCGGCTTCTCTTGTCTCACCCGATAACAGATCTTCATCATTGATATCAGGGTTGTCGTCTAAAGTCATCAGTGATCGTCTTGACGACCATAATTCATTCAAACCTTGTTTCTTCTGTCTCGTAACCTGCTTCTCTCGTTCCTTTTCCTCGTGTTCTCGTATGCGTTCTTGTTGTTGAATTCTAAACATAAAAACATGTTTTTATGTATAGTAGTTAAGAATCGCTACTGCAAATCGCATGGTTCCCGGTCCGAATCCTCTATGACCAAGTCGACGACCGAAACGTCCAACCCTCGAACTCGGGGAACAAGTGACGATAAACGTGCAGTAATTAAGTAAGTAAGTATGACGAAGATAGCAGTGGCGAACGGTTTCATGTTATTGAATTCCGCAAAGGCTTCCCTGTAGGTGTTTCACGAGGCAGACTATTGCGTTATGATACATTGATATTTCATAGTAATCTACGTCTGGTGAAATTGTTCTCCCTTGTACATCGTGGTAGACTGGCACCTAAAGACATTTTCATATTGTGATAAAGGTGGGTGCATACCTCTGATTTTCTTCCAGTCTCGCTTTTTCTTGTAGCAATTTCAAATATTCTTCCTTTTTCTGTCTGATTTCTCTTTCAATTTGTAATTTTTTCAACTTCTCTTCTTCACTTTTCCGTTCCCATTCTTGAGCTATCATCTTGGTATTGTAGTTTGGTGTTATCGGACTCTGTAAAAGAAAGAGCTTGTCATTATTTCAATTTAAGATTTCATTCTTATTTCCTTTTCATTTCTTAACCAAAACCGTTATCGGTGAAGATCCTTCATTCTTGAAATTAGTTTCTGAAGTAAAAAAGGGATGGAATGAGAAACGTTAGTGGCGAGGCTCGATTCCAATTACATAATTATCACGAAGATAAAGGAACGTTGAGATTTGCAAACCTTTATTGGTGGAGTTGCCCTAATTTGTGGTTGTTCCGTGTCGTTGGGTAGTAGGCTTTCAAGTTTGATTTGATCCCTCGTAATGATTTGCTTACTATTAGGAGTTTCCCGATTTCTGAGGTGTCTTACAATTTGTGCTGTGCCTTCGACATCTTCTGTGCTGCGCCCTCTTGTTTCTCCTTCATTTTGGACAGCCGAGTCTTGTTTATATGTCAGATTTGCTGCTTCCTTAGCAGCTTCGGCTTCCATCTTTTGAAAGATTTTCGGTATGCGTACGGTGTTGTGTTTTTCCCGCTTTTTCTTCGCTTTCTTTGCGGTGGTTTGCTCTTTGACTTCTGGTTCGGTCGTTCCGAAGTAAGCCACGAGATCCTCTCGAGAGCCAAAGACCGGTTTCTTAACTAAGCTACCAGGTTTATCTGGTGATTCTAGGCTAGTGTTTAGGCTATCCGTCGCTTCTTGTTTCTGATATACAGGCTGCATAGATTTTTTCTTTTGAAGCTCCTTTTCGCGTAATTCAAGCTCCTGCATTTCAAGATGAATTTTTTCGACAACGTTCAGTTCGGCCTGCTTGTCGTGATCTTCGTTTTCAATTTCGTAATCATTTTCAGTTTCAAATTCTTCACTACTGTCATATGCGTTGCCTTCTATGAACGAATGCCGCTTCTTATGTTCCTTCTCTCGCTCTTTCAATGCTTCGATTTCATGTAATATCATCGTTCGCGTATCCTCTTCTTCTTCGTTACTTTCACTTGGATGATCGTTTTCTTCTTCTTCGTTGCGCTCGTTGTCACTTTCTTCGTAAGAGGAATCATAATGGAAAATGTTCTCTCGACTCAATGAGCGGTGAATCTCTTTCAATTCGCGTTCCTTTTGGTTTTGCTCTAGGAGTTCGATTTGAATGCGTTCTGCTGTTGACAGTTTGTTAATATCATCATCATCGCTGCATTCTTCATCATCGTCGCCCAAACTTTGAATGCTTCTGTACGATCGTTGATCTTGGTAACTTTCGTCTCCTCGGCGGCGCTTCACGTCCAGCTCACGCATATGTTGATTACGGATTTCATGTCTGATTTGCTCTTGAACGTCCATCTCCCCCGAATCGTAATCATCTTTTTCCTCGGTATTGTAATAGCTCGTGTCGTCAATCTCTTCAAATGATTTCCCTCCAATCTCACCAGCTAACATTTCACCGTTCTGTTCCTCGTCTTCATTTCCCCCATTGTATTGAAACAACTCGCTATCACTTTCGTTTTCCGAAAAATCGTCGTCGAATGTATGTTGACCTTTGTTTTCGGGAAAGTAATCGCCGTCGCCTGCTGAATGATCTATCGAACTTGATGCTTTGGTCTCTTTGTTGGAATTTGATTGGTGCTCCTCTTCTTCAAATATGATATCCTCCTGCAAACTTATTGAACTGTTATTCGCTCCACTGCTCATGTGCTCCATAAACCCATTGTTGTCACTTGCAAATAAACTGCCATCGAAATTAACAACGAAAGGGTTCTTGTCAACTCCAGTTACATCCAATTCACCATTGGTCGGATCCACGTTGAAAAACGGATTTGTGGGTTGAAGCTCCGGCTGGGGCGGTGATGAAACGTCAATGTTGAAGTCAAGCAGTTGTGGTGGCTCACCCTTATCTTTTCCCTGGTCGTCTTGGGAGTTACCGTTTGGATCGAAAAACAGCAAGGCATTTGAATTCGTCTCGACAACTTCTGGCTCCTTTAGGATTTTCTCTGTAGATTTCTTCCGTCTTGTAACCGTTGTGCTGCTCTTTGCTTCGGTTTTCTTCTTAATGTTTGCTTTTGATGAAGCTGATGACACTTTGAGGGAAGTGGTCGCTGTTGTTAATTGTTTCGTTGTTGAAGGGGAAGCTGTCTTGGCACCCCTCGGTGTGATAGCCTTTTTCTTTGGTTTGGTAACAGCTGCTTTCTTTTTCAACTGTTTTATTTCCTCCATGACCCCTTCTTTGTTCTTCGCCACAGACTGTTGCTTTTTAGAGGTGAGATCAATTTTTTGAACAGGCATTCTAATAACGTAATATTGAGTTAAACTTTTTAAACGGTAATCGATCTCATTCAAATTTTTCGTAATCTGCCTGTATCTTTACGTTTGTCGCTTGGGTACTTAACCTTAACTAATATATTTTCACTCCACTTTTTTTAACTACAAAGAAGCTCAAGTATGAAACTGGAAAATGTTTTCCTCGTCAAATTGTAACTGTAATAATATCTGCTTTTTTTTGTCCAGAATACTTCAATCTTTCATTCCCAGGCGAAGAAAGAAATACTTTTCTAGTTCCGAAAAAAATACATTTTTAATGGCATGAATTAGCCTTTTCCTATCGAAATGTATACAAGTTTGAAATGAATAGAATTCAGGTCATTCATTCTGTACTTCGATGGCGCTCACTTCTCACTGTACAGGCAAAAATGAATATCTCGTTTGTGGAATTATTGATGAGATGTTGTGTCATGATTTCATTATTCATACGCTATTCATATACCATTGAATTTAAACTAAACAACTTTACTTTGACTGGGACTCTAGTTGGCATATTGAATTAGGTAATTGTTTAGCTTTTCTTGAATATAATTCGACGAATGAATTAGGATGTCTATTTTTGATAGCATGAATAAGTATTTAGACAACTTGTCATGCAAAAATAGCGACAAGTGGTGAAATGATTTCTCAATCTCTTGATTTCTTAAGGATCCCGACTTGAATTTGACCTAAACCGATAGCACAGCGATAATTTTTCTTATATAGATTTTTCTTCTTTTTTTTAAGTAGTCATTACGGTATAATTTAAGTGGCCAAAAGTTACACAGTAGTTCATAGGCAACACTGGTTTAACATGATGAGAAGTTTTTAGCTGCAAAAGTCTTTTACTTCCTAAAATGGCCTTTGAAATTAAATACCTTATCGGCTAAAAAAAATCTCGGACTAAAATTTTTTGTCGGTGACAAAATTACTTTTCGAAAACATTGTTTTCTTTAAAGCTCACACGAATTTAGTGTCTACAATGTTTTAAAGCAATGTTAAAGATTTCGTCGGACAAAATTCTCGTCATCTTCGGGAAATTTTGTCACTTTTGTCCGATTTCTTTGGTGTCCGATAAGGTAGCTTTTTGATTATTTTTGTAGGTGAGAAATATTCTAGCGAATTCACAGGTTGCAAAAATTTTTTTGCATACAAAAATATTATGTTGTGACTTATTCGTCTGGATCGCCAATACCCTTTAGGAACACTGAGGATAAATTTTTCCCAGTTGTTGGAGCGCGCTTGACTTGAATAAAATCATAAAAATATCATACAAATTCTGAAATTTGAAGAAAAAGAAAGTATCAACTTTTTTTTCTATTGATGATATGCAGTTAATGAAAAATTCGAGACAGTTTTTAGAAAATTCGACCAATGGAAGGAGGCTAGGCCTCTACGTACTCACAATCTGAAATAAATCTGAAATAAATGTAAAATTTGAGTTGACTCTTTTCGTTTTAGGTTGCTTCCAAACGCCGTGATCAAATACAAATTGAACAAGAACTTGTGACTGAAGAACTAGCTAAACGAAGAGCTGAAAAAGATGAGGTACATATCTCGTAGTCAATGTGGCAGGGGTCCTAGCGGGCATAAAATCATAAAAAATCATAAAAAAAGGAATTTCGCATAAAATTTCATAAAAAACATTTTTTGGCATAAAATTCATAAATTTTTTTCAGTTGAACATTTTTTTCAGTTGAACATTTTTTATCAACTTTTTGTCGGTTCTTTTGAAACCTTGGTCTTAAATACTAATTTGAACTCGAATAACTTTTATTTTGGCCGAATTTCAAAATCAAAACTGATGGTAATACTTTTAGAGAAATGGTTATTAACTGTTCTATATCCAGATTATTAGTTACTTAAGACAGGCTAGGATGCTAATATGTTCATTGCGAGAAGTTTTAAATAAAATTTCATAAAATTAGACGTTTAAATAGCATAAATTCATAAGTTTTATGATTAATTTTCGGCTAGGACCCCTGTTGTGGTAGAAAAACCTATTGGTTAAGGAAATTTCATTTGCCAAGCTTTGTTATGCCCGATAAGATAGCTTGTTTCTAGCTCTCATATGAGAGATATGCTGGACAACGACCACATCTCACATCGTGAAATTCTACCGAATACGGTCCCGCATATTACCGTGTACGGACTATTTTTTTCCATATATGGAAGAAATTAGTCCTAATACGGTAATATACAGTACCCGTATTCGGACGTATTGCACGCTGTGTCTATTAGTAGTGAACAAGATATTGGCCGGAGAAGATTTTCGTCACGTCATGATTTTTTCCCGACGCTTTTTTTTTCTTTGAAACATAAACCATCATATACTTCAATGAAAACGGACACCTAAGTTTGATTGTTATTCTTTGCAATTTGCGTTCATGAAACCTCCCTGTTGTAATGTGAGAATTCTCCACATTTTCTTAGATTGCGTGCTGATCGCCTGGTTTTTGGCCTTCCATTGTGGGAATTGCCGTGATTTCTTGATTTTGCTTTTACCTTATTTTTGCAAAGTCTCATTGACCATCACTCGCCCAAATAGAGCCTAAATAATCAGAGCAACAGTTGAAAAAGTTCTCTAATTTTGTAATGGATTTCCTTCTACAGGTTGAAAGTGGTCAAGCCAAATCACTAGCCTCGTTTTTTGGAAAGGATCCTGAGAAAGCAAAGGAAGAGAGGCTAACCAAATTAACCACTCAAATACGTGATGTAAGTCTAGTACAATGGATCAAATTTAAGTTTTCTACGACGCTTTTTTTAACCGACAGCTAACGAGGGCAACATGTTACCCAGTATCTCTATTAGAGTAACTTTAGACCCCTGTTTTATGTGGTGTCTAATTTAATTTTTTGGTCACAAACTTTCTATGTCTGAATTAGACAAGGCCTAAAACAGGCGAAAAAGTGAAACATGAATTAGTTGCAGCAACTCGAATTAAACTCAAGAGGTCTTGTCTAACCTAATTCGCAAATTCGACTAAAATCCAGCATTCCCTTTACGCCTATTTTTTGCCGTGTCTAATTTAAATAGTATATTCTGCCATGTAGTTGGCGACACGAAAAGCTATTGTATTTGCCATAATTATGCAGTGTTGTTATGGCAATGAAAAAGAAGCGGGGAATTTATGTTGATGTAAATGAACATCAATACGCGCGTACAAAAATTCGCGCGTATAAGACAAGCGCGAAGAGCAACTATACTACAGATAAACAGTAACAAATTGAATAAGACACGGCATAAACAAGGTGTCAAAAGTAAAAAGATAATCGGAAAAGCGCTGTGTCGAACTTTTGTCTATCTTAATCTGAGTTAAATTAGACACGACATAAAACAGACGTCTAAAGTTACTCTTAAACTTATCAACCATGGATGCTTTCGAATAGACTCTATCGAAGGTTTAAGAAATTCATTGCATTTTCTTGTCGATCGAAGACGCAAAGGGATGTAAGTGTACAGTAAACTCTCGATAAGTGGGACTCCATACAAATCGTTCTAGTAACATTGGCTATATGGGACTGTTCGTTTTGGATAATGATAATGATTAACCACAACAAAGGATTTTTCGTCTTAATTGGTAGCTCCTTTGGTAGGGTAGAAGTTTGTGCGGAAGAACATTGTTTTGAATAGGATGTCACTCCATTCATTTCTACCTTGTTGATTTCTTGAAACCCCAATAAGGTTTATTTCAGCAATAAAAATTAAAAGTGGTGGACTGTCTGTATAAACAGTGTCATTTTACGAGTAAGTGTTTTTTTTGCAATTGACAAATATTCATTTTGGAATTCCTTTTTACCAAATTCTAGTTGACTGCCGAAGCTGAAACACTTGCCAACAACCGGGTAAAAGCAGATGAAGATTTCAAAGCAGACCTTGAACGATGGCAAAAGAATAAGAAAAAGGATATTAAGGCTTTGTTGTTAGATATTACTGAAAAACACATCAAGTTCTACGAATCTGTAAGTATCGTATAAAATATGTACCGTTCAATAAACTCAAAAATCTTTTAGACAGAAAAAGCTTTTACGGTCGTAGATCCTTCAGTACAGATTTAGGAGCTCTGCAACCCGATGTTCCAGGGAGTGGTCCCCGGTCACCAAATTGACTAAGTATTCAGAATTTTATCAAAACCTTCAAATATCGCGTTGATTAAAGGCTTGTTATTACTCCATATCGCTCCCTGAACAATCAATATAGGCCAACTGTCAATAAATTTATTTTCCTTGGAGCTTTATCATTCTTTCTCGAAATCTTACTACGTGTGCAATTTTGGTCTTCTAGTTTGGTCCGTAGTGATAATAATAGACAAAGACCGTCATATTTTATTATTGTTGTTGCGTGGGTAAACATGAAAATGTTCAATACTCAATATATACTAGCTGGACTGTCATGTATAGGTAATAAGATCGCATATATGTATATCGTAAGATGAGCTCCGAGGTTTGTGGTATTTTATTTCTTCAAGTTATTTGTTGACATATGACTGATAAAGGTTTTAAGCAATAGCATAAGAATGTTGAGTGTGGCTTTACATATCTTTGAGAGTAAACACCGAGTTGTCTCGTATTCCTAACCGATAAGACCCTTGACTGATATCTACAGTAAGAAGGTCTAATAAGGCCGTGTGTGCTCATACCTCTACTTAGACTCATTTATCACCTAATAATTCTGAAATATAGGTCATTTTCCTACCTAAATTTACCTTGTCACATAATTGTAGTCTGCTACATTTACTGTACCTCCTCAAAGCCTTCACTTACCATTTAAGACTATAAACCTTATTTTGTAAGACCGCTTCACCCAGTTAGTCAATTTTTCATGCCACTTGTCTTTAAGACCTTGTGGTTTGTGCATTCCTAATCAGGTTCCGTGTTAAAGACCTACCTTGTATAATCCTGTATTGCATATCTTTTTGTTCTAAGAATGTTGCTGCATGGCAAGGGTCTCTTGAAGTGATTGGTAAACCACGTAAAGTTCATTCGGGCATGGATTAAAAGGATCCGAGATCGCTCAGATTCGATTCGTGGGCCCAAATAAGTGAATGAATTAGTGTTTTGTTTTTAAAGTAAATTTTTTTGAGAATTTTTATTTTTCTAGTAGGTATAATAATATAGTCCTGTCGGTTAGCACAGAAAATTGCACGAATTATTCAAATTGTGATAGAAGTATGAAACTTTTCACATTTGTTGTTTATCATATTTGAAACATTATTTTTGAGAGAGACACTTCTGAATGTCACGTGTTTGCTGGTGTCACCATCTTTTTTGTAAGAAAATTTTATTTACGAAAACACAAAATATTATATACCATTGGAAATATAATAATGTCCTGAACAAAAGTGTTGCTTGGATCATGTTGAGAAAATTTACGTAACATGAGTTCTACCATCATGAAAGAAAAAAACGAAGTCATTAAATTTTTCATGACGTCATTGTTACTGATGACGTCATCAAAAAATGCAAAATGTCATTTTTTGAAAGCAATTTTGGCACCGAATTTGAAAATCTAAATTTCAAAAGTCATGGATTAATTCCGAAAATTTTATGATAACCACTATATTTTTCTTAATTAAGAAACAAAAAGATGCTATTCATCACCGTTTGATCCGAAGTTTTGAATGATTTACCGCAGCGTAAATTAGGCCACAAAGACGTCATAGTTCTCACTTTGAGGCTTCATAACTCGTGATACGTAAGATTTCTTAATTTGACCCAAGCATGGCTTTTGTTCAGGACAAAATTATCTTTCCAATGGTATATACTTTATGTTTTCGTAAATAAAATTTTCTTGCAAAAAAGGTGCTGAAGTCAGCGAACATTAAGAAGTGTCTCTCTCAAAAATAATGTTTCAAACATGATTAAAAACAAATGTGCAAAGTTTTATGCTTCCATCACAATTTGAAGTATTTTTGTGCTAAGCGACCCTACTAATACAATTTATGAGTTTCATGATATCTAGTGTACAAGCCGACTATTTTTATCCATCTTTGAGTATTTTCAGTTACTTGAAAGATTTCGGTTCATAGAATTCATGGAATATGAATTATTACAAAAATATTTTTTAACATTTATCAAATCTTGGTTAGTTTTTTTTTTTGACAAAGGGACTAACCCTTCTTAGACCAGGGATACCAGAGTATATCAGAACTTTCATCTGATCTCTCGACCCTGATATAATTTATTTTGAATGAGTTTACCAAATTTGAACATTTAATTTAATTTGCATTTGTCTACTTTTTTTTAGTTTTCCTTTTTTGACTTTCATACCTAGTAGCTTACTGTATTTTGCGTCACGGCTTTCCCGTATTCATGTTGGTGCGTGGACCGTAGAGCTTAGGTGATCGGTCTTTTCATTAGCTGTCTCTCAATCGTTTGCTTGATTGGTGCTTGTTTTTTGTTTAAATTATTTTTGTCTCATTCAGTAGTAGCAAGGAAACCAATCCCTTATTCTTTAAAACACCGCATTTATCATTACTGATGCTCTGTGAAAGAACTAAAAAGCTCCAGAAACTATTGCTTGTCTATTGTTTTTGGCTACAGTACAGACACAATGATTCTGTCCGAAAACAGTTAATTTACGATTCAGTAATTCCAATTTTTGATTGATTCTTAAAGTTTTGATAAATACGGCTCAAATAGACTATAAAGAGTTTAATTTTGTTACATATAGTTTATGTTACCGATGAATACGATGGAGTACTTTTTATGTAAACTATTGGTTTTAACTATTCATTTGGAGTCAAACGAAAGCTTTATTGTAATGTGTTTGTAATGATAATTACTTTAGTATGCGGTAACCCATAACAAAAAGTGAAAATGCTGCATATTCTTGGTCACCTTGGTTTTGAATTGTGGTTTCTGTGTCATAAAAAAAATTATATTCCGAAAAACTGTACTAATGTTAGCTGAAAATTTTCAATTGCGGCAGAATATAGAACTGAACATGTTTAAAAAAAAATGTTATTGAGAAGTGCTACCCAGTTGTTTATTAGATCAGTGGTTGACATAAGTTAAACTGATGTATTTTGCTAAGTTTCCATATCTTTACAAGAAACGCAGCGTCTATGAAATACTAAAGGATGATTTGGGGTATGAAAGGTTTTTTTAAAGTACTAATATTCAATGGACTTTTCCAGAAAAAAATCTGTTCACCCTATTGTTGAGGATATGTTCTTACACTAAAAATATCATGACCCCCTGGATGTCCAAAAATAGTAATTCAACCCCCTGGATTTGTCCTATTTTTGCATTAAGACCCATTGGACATTCCGATTCCGTGACAGTGAGACCTCATGGACGTCCGATATCCTCAATATAGGGTATACAGTTTTTTCTGGAAAAGCACAATTAGCATTAAAGAATTTGTCAAATCTTTTTGTTCTCATTTTTGTAACTTATTTATATATATGAAAAAAGTCAATAAAAAAACGAGATCTTCTTAGACCCAATGCGTTTTCTAGATTAGAGCACTCTTGTAGACCGTTGAAATGTTTCTCTACTCTCGCATGCATAGAAAAGGCCAGATTACAATGGCCAAAAAATTGTAAAATGCGAAAATAATGATTGAATCGTCCAACCTTTTCTTGAAAATGAGGAATTAACCACTTTGATAAGATTCGTGATCGTGTTACATGCACATCTATGAAGACAAATAAATTCCAACTCGAGAAAGATTCAGCAAGTTAACTGATTCCAGTATAGAAATCTTTTGTTTTATGGAAGATCAATTAACATATTGCCCATTTTTTTCAAGGTCAGTTGGTTACAGTTGATTATAATGATCTCAAGGGGAAATGTAGTATTCTATGACTAGTGTCTTTTTGTTTTCTCCAAACTGGCGAGTTGTTGACGAATTTGTTTCTACAAATAATATGTATTGATGTGAGATATTCGCTATGAAAGTAGCTATTTGATTTTTTAGATCGAAAAAACTTTCTTAGTACCGCAGAAATATGTTTAGCTTTCTTCACCTTGATTTTTGCCGAAATATCTAATACCTTGCAAAATTCGCATGGAAAAATGCGGAAGTAAATATTGCAAAGTGGTGTTATTAGTGAAAAATGCGGAGGAAAATTTCACATCATATCATATATATCACATTATGAAACGTACCATACAGGCAAGGTAAATATGGGCGTTAAAGCAAAGGGCAAGAACTTTGTGCCTCAAATAAATTTTGCGATATATAATTTTTTTTAAATCGTTTCTTTTACATGAGCCAAAATTATATATATATTAAACAAAAACTGATCCGTGCAATCCGGTACGCCATAAACTAATAAATAAACGTATAATTCTATCAAAAATGATTAAATTTCAGGTATAAGACATTTACGAACACATAACGAAAAACCGGGCTGGTTTAAGTGTTGCCTTGCCATTGAATACGGAATGTGTCTCTTTTCATAAATCATCTGAGAAAGTCTCTTGTAGAAAGACTTACATTCTCTTCCCATTCCACCGTTCGTCGATGGTGTAAACGTTGCGTTCTTCACTTCAAGCACTCGCTCATCGTACGCTCTTTTCTTCTCATTCTCGTTCCTCTTGAAGCTATTTTGCAATTCTAGACTCCTGTATATTTGGGCGTTGAGGTCGAAAACCTCAAACGTCTACAAATACCCTTTCACCAGGAGTCCAAAATCCAGTCACGATTATATCGAGCCTTGCTTCAGGTCTTCTATTTGCTGTTGTTTCACGCAAAGGTTCTCCATTTAGCTCGAGCAGACCAGGTTCTTGTCCTACATCTCGGCACACTTCTTGTAATAGACTTCCCGTTATGTACCTAACCTCATTGTGTCTAAGAGTGGCAAAACGCCCCTTTTTACACGAAGAAGGCATGTGAAATGTCGAACTCCTTACCACAGACACATTTAGTCTGAAGCCTTGGAAGGTTCCATTGATATCGAACTCGTAGTGCGTCCCAAAATTGCTCTTTGTTCAAGTCGTAGCCAAGCTCCTTCAGCGGCAGACTGGTCAGCCAGTTCGATGCACCGCTTTCTTTGTTTGCGTCGTTACGTATTTTGTTTCATTTGACATTGTTGTGTGTAGTTGCTCCAATTTCTCGTCGTTCCGCTTACGGTGCTCATTTTTTATTTGTTGTCGTGTCTTGTTCCTTTCATTTGTTTTGATATAATGACATTACAAAAGCAGCCAACGAGGCAATATTGCAAAATATCTGTTCGAGGGGCATATTGTTGCTGGAAATTCGTATGTGTTCGGTAGAGAAGGCGTAGCTGGAAAATTTGATGTGTTCGATCGATCTACTTATTCTCCTGGAAAATTTGAGGTGTTCGAAAATATTTTACGGTCTTCTGGAAATAACGAAGTGTTCGGAAATATTTTTTAGTCTTTTGGAAGAAACGACGAAAGAAATAGCTTACGGTTTCCTGGAAATTATCCGAACAAATTCCTACTCTTTCAACTGGAAGTGGCCTGCTGGAGAATATGATGTGTTGGGTCAAGTTTTGTATAGGCTCCTGGAAAATATGCATGTGTTCGATCTGAAATCTCTGTGTCTTGGTAAATTTGTATGTGTTCGGTCTGAAATTTCTGTATCCTGGAAATCTTTAGGTGTTCTGGTACCATCCAAGGCTTGCTAGATTTTTTCTAAAAATGACCTTCCTGGAAAAAAAGAACAGATATTTTGCGTTTTGGGCTCGTCGGATGCTTCTGACATTATTAGCTCTCTCTAAGTATGCAGATCCTCGCCTGATAAAAACACCCCGGCAATCGCCCCGAGCGTCGGTTCCGGAATGTTTATGTAACCTTTGTCTGCACCAAACTCTCTCGTGAACGGCAAAAATGAATTTTTCCGTGACAGGAAGTTATCTTCCATGAGAAGACTCTGGTACAGGGAAGGCCAACCCAACCGTACCCCACCCCCTCCATCCTTCGTTTATGAAGGAAACTTTTCCCGCCAAAAATTTAAATTTAAATTTGTGTTGGTGGTGATTTAGTCGCCGTCGTGTATCGTCTTCCGTCGCGGGCTAACTGTTCACGTGCACAAAATAGCTGTCAGTGGTTTTTTGGTCTTGGATACATTGTCAAAGACATTCTGCAAACAAAGCAAGTCAAGAGTGACCATGAATTTAGTCCCGTTTGTTTTTCCTGCGAGGTAACCGAGGAGGCATAGTGAAAATTTGGGCTGATGGATAAAACTCTCATGATGATGTCTGGGTGTACTATGTAGACTAGACAAGGCAGACGTCTTTCAAATTTTAGCAGATAACTTAGTTCTCGTAGCTCTTGCAATAGTTTAGCAAACTAAAGCTTTCATAAAGGGTTCTTGACATTAGCTAGAAAAGAATGGAGTGTGAAAGTATACTTAAGTTCTTAATGTTCTCATTCTGTCTGTGCGTGGAATAGTATAGAGAGAGAAGCATCCAACGAGCCCAAATTATAAAACATCTGTTCATTTCTCCAGAAGGGCTGCTATACAAAAAAATCTAGCCAAAGCCAAGTGGTGATCAGATTCACCTTTGAAAAATGTAGAAAATTAACATTTTTCCTCGAAAAATTCAAAATCCAGGAATACAAACACATGAACTTTTTTTCCAGAAAAGCCAAAAGAATTTAGCAGGCCTCAAATGGTCTCACACCACATACAGAAAGCTGAAATCTTTGCGACCGAACACATTAGCTTTATAACATAGTTTTCGAAAAATACTCTCTAAACACATGTAAAATTCTAGGAAAAACATGCCTTTATACAGATGCCTTTTTGGCTGCTTTAAGTGAGAGGAATATAACCTGATATTTGGAGTGGAAAGGATGCATTTATTCTCTTTCAGTATTCATTTCTAATGGGCGTAGATGCAAAAATGAGTATTGTATGTTAACATTTTATATTGTAAACCCCGGCAATTCATTATATATACTGTACGAGTTTGCAGGAACATCTTCTGTCATTGGAAGTATCTTGTTTTAGTGTCTGTAATGGACCCAAAATTCGGGTTGGTCGGTCTGTCGCATTCTAGCTCGGGATTTTCGAAAATTTTCATTTCGATTAAAAAGCCCCAAGGTTGCTATCTACATCAACATCCGCCATTTTTAAATGCATGATACAGCATGCAGGAGGGGCAGAATTACCATTTACGGTATTTTTTAGTGATAGCGCGCCTGATAATATACAAGGTGCACTTATCCAGCAGAATTTAAAAAAACCCGGCATTTTTACCGACTTACCGACTCGGGTTTTTTGGGAAAAAATACCGGTCGGTCGAAGGACATTAAAACAAGATATCTCCGATGACGGCCTTACAAAAAATACATATCTTAAGATCGTTAAATTTTACAAGCTTTAATTTTAACAAGCATTAATTTTCCCGTTTTCCAAATTTTGCCCTGATTTGCAAAAATAAGTGCTAGCCAAATTTCTCCAACATTCTAATTTGCAAAAAATTAGTGCCTCTGTAGTTTTTAGTAAATTTGGTTCTTGCTACATTTGAATCCTACGGTACAAGTGTGCTTTCTTACAGATTCTGTGAAGGCAGAGAACAACGTATTTATTTTTATTATTATTATTATTATTATTGTTATGTTGGCAGTATGGATTTATTGATTTGCTGACCTTAATAATCTTTTAAGGACGGCATTGCTTACTTAATTTTGACACATTAGGTCAACAAATCTTTTGCCAGACTTGGGAAATACTAGTCAGCACTTAAGTGCTGAACTAAAAATTTATTAATCCCAAAGAGCTGGTCTCCTCCTTGGTTTACACTTATTTGCTATTGAGGGGGTCTCATCTGTAGATAAATACAATCACTCCTTGTATATACTGAAATAGAATAACTTTGTCTTTTCCTTATAAAATTTATGTATCAATTATGATAAATTATAAACAAAACATTGTTGAGACATTGTTGACAGATCGATCTCAGTATAAGCTTGCCAATAGTGCTTGCCGATACTGCAACCAACTTAACAACTTTGCAATCTTTGAAAGCTTAGAGCTCTAAGATTATTCAAGAGCTGCAAGGATAAAATAGGATACATAATTAACTGCCTTTGAGGTCTATACAATATAGAATTATCAGGCCGAAGCTTAAGCAGACAGACTGAGTGTGTGTGTATTCATTAAATGCGAGGCAAAATTGACTTTTAGCGACAGAAATAATTACCAGGTACACAAAAATGCGAAACAAAATAATCGTTGAGAAAGGAGAGAAATTTTTTTTTTTTTTGTATATATATATATTTTTTTTGTATGTTTACACATTTCTTATAGTATCTCAACTATTGATATTAACATATTAACATCGCAAACTCACAGAATGTTATTCGCAGACTGCCTATTTTGTTTTGAAATATTGTAAAAGAAATTCGCCTGCAGCACAAGAAGAACCTTGCTACGCTTGGTAATTTGTTGCAAAGCTTTTATTTGAGACTTCAAACCCTGCAAAAATGTATTCCTCAAGAGCAATATTTCTAAATATGTTTTTTTAACTCAACTATAAACACAACACAAAAATAACACACATGTAAACATAGAATTCGATCAAGTGTGACTAATATCAAACATGAAAATATTCAATTCATAAGAGTTGCTTTACATATTGCTTTATTCATTGGCAGGCTGATTAAAAAATAGCGATATTATCGGCTCCGCAAGTATATACGGTAATTTTTTACTGAGTTGTAATCAACCATACGATTGTATAAGAAAGTTTCATTTCATAACAGAAACGTTACATACAATTTTTCTATTGTAGCCTAAATAAGGTTGAACTATTTGATAACTTCTCCCCCTACTGGAACTGATCAGTCTGGTAGATCTTTTTGTCCCTGTCTTTTAAGAACTAAGTATTTAGACTCATATTATACAAGGTGGTACTATACTCACTATTATCAGAATATTAAGTATTCTAATTCATCATTGACATTCTCCAGAGAAAATCCACTAGCAATTCATTGCCAAGGCAAGCATTTTTTGCTTTGCCTCTGCAGTGTTGTAGAAATTGTTGTATATATACACATTTTTTTTTATAAGAATACCCTTTATAAGAATATCAGGCTGAAAATTTTGACAAAATTAAGAATAACTTAAGAATAT
>JAUBWS010119294.1:0-21029 GCA_032270445.1 Darlingtonia californica
CAATCAAATCACAGAAGTGTTCTCCTCCGTCTGGTTTGTTGTTGAAACTTGAACTCAAGCGTGGATCATAAAAACACGCGAAACGTAACAGACTCTACTAACGTTTTCTACGGGTGTAGAGTCTGGTACGGGCTAATACGCATCACAAGCCTGTGGAAAAAGTAGGTTTGAAGATACATACAACAGCTAATACGCATCACAAGCCTGTGGGAAAAGTAGGTTTGAAGATACATACAACAGCTAATACGCATCACAAGCATGTGGAAAAAATAGGTTTGAAGATACACACAACAGCTAATACGCATCACAAGCATGTGGAAAAAATAGGTTTGAAGATACATACAACAGCTAATACGCATCACAAGCCTGTGGGAAAAATAGGTTTGAAGATACAAACAACAGCTAATACGCATCACAAGCCTGTGGGAAAAGTAGGTTTGAAGATACATACAACAGCTAATACGCATCACAAGCCTGTGGGAAAAGTAGGTTTGAAGATACACACAACAGCTAATACGCATCACAAGCCTGCGGAAAATAGGTTTGAAGATACACACAACAGCTATTACGCATCACAAACCTGTGGAAAAAATAGGTTTGAAGATACACACAACAGCTATTACGCATTACAAGCCTGTGGAAAAAGTAGGTTTGAAGATACACACAACAGCTAATACGCATCACAAGTCTGTGGAAAAAATAGGTTTGAAGATACACACAACAGCTAATACGCATCACAAGTCTGTGGAAAAATAGGTTTGAAGATACAAACAACAGCTAATACGCATCACAAGCCTGTGGAAAAAGTACGTTTGAAGATACACACAACAGCTAATACGCTGGGTTGACCTTCAACAATTCTATATGTACAAGAACTTCTTTGTTTGGAAGAAGAAATATGAGAAAGGATAAGATAGAGATACCTTTACTCGAAGATGTTGAAGTTTTATTGGTGGTTTGTTCAGTCGGCAGATATACAGACATTTCGATTTCAACCGGACCACTGCCATCCCGGAAATGACCAGCAAATCGATTATATACGGACATGTAACAAGACCTGAAGAAGTGTCGAATATCTAAACAATAACAATAAAATTCAAATGTCACACAGCTGAAGTATCAATTTCATATAAAAATTCGGAAAAAAGGTCAAAAACTTTGCAAAGATTCTAGAAAAATTTAGAAAACGTACAACCATCATTCGGAACAAATAAAAAAAAGCTAAAAGATATTCATTAATTCACTTCATGTCGGAATTTTATACTTATACTATCAAATGTGCTTTAAATTTTGCGATTTTTTGTTTTAAAAAAACTCACAAATTCCATTTTCACGATTTCGAGGAATTTTTTGCCAACATTACACTTTTTGGGGCATTTTTGTGGAGAAAAAGAAAGAAAAAAAAAAGAGGTAACAAATATAATTCCGCTTACTTCTTCCGTTTAAATTCCCGATAGTGATCCGATTATAAAACGGATTGGATTCGGAATACGAAGTTGTTAACGGGGACACGTAGATTGGATAACCAATTGGCTGATCACATGACGAGTTGATCATATTACGCAATGCTTGTTTTGCATTTTGAATCGAGCCTCGTTCTGGGTTACGGTTACGCAAGAAAATAAGTTCTTGTAGTTGGCCAGCCCATAGTCCCCTTACACATTCCTTGTTGACCTAAATAGAACAATAATAGATACACATGTTGTTTGCAGCTTGCATGCTCCATTTATTTGTGATTTATTCTACGCAGGTTAACTACTCAATAATATTCATAAACACTGATGCAGTCTGGGTAATATATTAGACCAATTGTTAACGATTTTTTGGGAAAATGTTTTATAATAACGTGATTTAGCAGTCGCACATAGCATACAGATCCTCACCACGTATAACTACAGGTAATGCTAAATGTATCAAAGTATTCAACGATCGTCTAAAAATCAAGAAAACTGTGCAATAAGGTTATGCAGCTGAAAATCAAGACAACTGTTCCATAAGGTTATGCAACCGAAAATCGAGACAACTGTTTAATAAGGTTATGCAACCGAAAATCAAGACAACTGTGCAATAATGTTATTCGGTTGAAAATCTGCTAAAGCAATCTAAAGAGCCCGAAATACGTTTTTTAACCTCATTTACATCTTTTGGAATTTACCAAAACAACGCGTATGAGTCTCAATTAATTAATTTTATTGTCCAGTGTAATCCAGGTTGTTAAAATATTAAAAATTGTCGGTAAGTTTTTGGGAAAGTGTAAGTAAGTGTAATGGTTTAAGGGTATAGAAAAAAGTCTCTACAAACCTTTATAACTCTGAAATTCAAACATCTCTTATTCAGCATAATGATCTTGTAATCATCCGTTCCATCATCGATGACGTATCTATGACGTAATTGCATAGAGATTTCCCGAGATTATCTATTATCGAGCCCTCGTTTTTATGTCTGTTTCTATGACAGCAACATATAGCGATTTATTGTTGAACTGTTACAGTAATTATCTTTAATTTCTGTTAAGGCAATTAAACGAAAGTGCACGTCACTTCGGACAGCGTTGTCATAGAAAAAACCATGAAAACGAGGCGGGGCTTGATGATAAATATCTCGGGAAATATCTATTGGAAATTGTTAAATCGAAAGTCAACCCAGCGGGCAAAATTAGTAAGGACCGTATATGTAGTGGAGTGTTTTTCTTTTTTAACGGCACGGGGGTTTAACTAGAAAACAAATCTCCACATGGCTCGATTTTGCCCACCTTAGGAACTGGTTTTCAATTGTGTATTTTCCAGTAATGAAAAGTGATAAAACTACCTTGTAATCAAATAGTAAAATATTGGCTTTTAGTAAATACCCATCTCTTCCCAAAAATCAAGTGAAACTGATTAACGTTAATTTCATGGGAAAGTGAACATCCACTTGCAGATTTTTTTGATTGATTATAACCATAAGTAGATGACTCAAGGCAACAAAAAGTCGTCATTAAACTCATTTGAGGTCTTCTTCACATTTAGAATTACACCGGAATTTAAGCCTATTTTACATTATGACTAATTTAATTAATCGTTGCTTTTGAAGTTATCATCATCATCATCATCATAATACTGTCATACTGAACACATTGAATAAAAATACAATCGCCCTAATGGAACTAAAATTATGACTAAAACGTATTGAATAAAAATGTTACAATTTACAAAATTTTCCATTTACGACAATCGTAATATAAGGCGGGTACAAAAAACTCCCGACTCATCACCCTAATGGAACTAAAATTATTATTATAAAGCTATCGTTCTTGCGAAGGCAATTCTTACAGTACATAGGATAAACGTTTATCGATAAAACGTTTCGAGAATAAATCTCTAAAAGGTCTAACAGATAAAACCGAAGGATGCAATTATCTTTAATGCTGAAAGGTTTGATCTAATATTCAATCTCGGTAAAGATGTAATACCTTAAGGCTACGATAAAACGTTCCATATAAGGCATCTTTACATCAAAACATTTTATTGGACTGGAATCCCTTAGACCCAGTATCTCAGGGACCCTTGCACCAAGTTAACCCTTAACCCCCAAAACCTTTTTATATGTTAACTTTTCTGGATATATTTCAACTGCCCATACCTAGCTGCAACCGAG
Source organism: Darlingtonia californica (assembly GCA_032270445.1). NCBI lineage: Eukaryota > Viridiplantae > Streptophyta > Magnoliopsida > Ericales > Sarraceniaceae > Darlingtonia > Darlingtonia californica. Next base: position 3,637 of record JAUBWS010119294.1, read on the forward strand.
TGTGTAGGTCGCGGAGCTCCTTGGTCCCTACCAAGGGGTCCTAGTCCAATAAATATCGAAATTTCTTTTTTGGACTGGTCCGAGAAAAGCACTTTAAGGGTTAAGAATAACCCCAATGCGTGATGTTAATGAATGATTTAATTACCTTAATGCTAATAGATTTGATCGGTTATTAAGGACAGCCTGTCTCCATGATGGATGACCTTCATGACAAATGACAAATTGTGACTCGTGTGAAGATATAGTGTCATATAAAACATTCGAATCTTCAAATTCATCCACACATGTAAAATGATCCTATAAAAACAAGTGATGGGTTCCTTATAAAAAACAAGTGATGGGTTCCTTATAAAAACAAGTGATGGGTTTCTTATAAAAAACAGGTGATGAGTTTCTTATAAAAAACAAGTCATGGGTTTCTTATAAAAACAAGTGATGAGTTTCTTATAAAAACAAGTGATGAGTTTCTTATAAAAACAAGTGATGGGTTCCTTATAAAAAACAAGTGATGAGTTTCTTATAAAAAACAAGTGATGAGTTTCTTATAAAAACAAGTGATGAGTTTCTTATAAAAACAAGTGATGGGTTTCTTATAAAAGCAAGTGATGAGTTTCTTATAAGTAATGACATGAACCGATTGGTTAACGCAAACCGAAATCCCGAGTTTGACTCCCCTGCGGAGCATAACGTTAGTGAGATTTACCAATCACTGTTAATTTTACATGTTACTCTGAGGTGTTTCCAGAAAGGCAGGACTCTTATTGATAACGGTTCATGACGAACTAAAGAGGCTATCCTGGGTAAATAATCCAACCGTTAACTCATTCATTCAACGACGTTACACAAACGGCGAAGTGTATAGAATTGTGTGACACAAAATACCACAGTAGTCCAATAGAAGCCTCTATGTTTATAACACAAAAAAGATTCCTTACAGCATAATTCTTTCAGGCGTATCATTGTTGCGTTTTTCATGACATCTTTTACATATACAAATCCAAATGGAATTGAGTCTAGATGGCATGGCAGACTGACCTAGGTCCCACAATGCGCAGGATGTTTGCAATAACGTGTGGTTTCTGTAAACACACACTGCCAATTAAAAAGTCTGTAGAATTTTTATCAGTAATTTTCGCGGTTTTGCGGTTGTTTAGAAGAATCGCCAAATCAAATCCCGCAAAATAGCAGTTTGGAAATAAAATCAGCGAAAATTAAAATTTCTTAACGGTTAGATAAACTTGTTTAAATTTGATTTAGTCGCAGGCGCTCGATGAAGAAAATTGAAATTGAGCATTCGCGAAAATTATTTCCACGAAATTTACATATTTTGATAAACCGTGAAAATTTCTGACAATAAAATATGTGTTTAATACCTGATGTAGCTTCAAAGCCATCCGTACGGCGGGTGCGACAACTTTTCTTAACAAAGCAAGATCCGCATCGGCGAAAACCCATTCGTCTTTGGCAGCCGTGACGCGGAAATCACCTTTGAATAAAGCATGAAGTCCATGCAAAAATGATTTCAAACTAAAACGAAAAAAACAAATTTATCACACCACAGAACATCAGAATAGAAGAACATAAGATTATAATGAAGATAGAACACGAGAAGATTAATGAACAACAAAGCATGAGATCGAAAGAAAATCAGAACAATAAAACACGAGAATAAAAAGAACGTCACTAGAACTAAAACATGAAAAACAAAAGGCAATTTTCATAAAACTTCAACCAAAATTCAAGATTTTGCTCAAGTGCACCGCGGGGACGGCTGCTATCAAATGGTGTATGGGTTGCGGCGCTCCTAGGTACCAGTACCAGTTCATAAAAGTTTTTTTTACGTGGCGTAGTGACTGAGAATCGCCCAAAAGAAGACAGATTCTTACGCAGCATTCCATTGATTATTTGATGCAGTTGACAATAATCTTCGTCCAAGAAGTGACAATGCAAAGCATAATGTCACTAAATTACTATCCACGCCGTCGTCTTCAATTTGCTGAAAATGAGGAAATTATTTCAAGGAAGTAGAATTTAAAATTGTTATAGAGCATTTTCTTGTATCAATTTTACAGCATTGTTATAAAACATTGTTTAAATCATTCGGATACAAAAAAGACTTCAATTGAAAGAAAACTTTTCCTTCTGCAGCAAAAACTTAATAGTAAAAAAGGGTAAAAAAATTAATTTGAAATTTTTAGAGAATTTCAATTTTCGCGAATGGCACCTGGAAGGCGATTTCACGGGTATTTGGACTTGCGAACTTCGGGACAAAATCAGCGAAAACTAATACTATTAGCTATAAAAATAATAATCTCACTTCATTAGGTGGTCGATGTTTATTACAACAAACGAGCCATTCGTGATAATTTTGACAGAAACTTTGTCTTGTTACGCCACCACTCGCTAAATCGTAATCTTTATCAGTTACGGGACGAAAAACAGCATCAAGATCAACGAAACTTGAACTTCGAAGCTCTTCTATTTGACTCATCAAAGACTCGTCAGATAACCAAGAAGCTAGTCTCTTATTACGAACACAATAAAAGACAATAGACTGAAAAAAAGTTACAATATGGAACTAATTAATTACTAGACTAGAATCGGAAAAAAATAATATTTTTTGGAAAAATCGGATTAATACACAGGTTAATCAATTTAAAAACAAAAAGTCTCAGCCTATCAAAATATTTCTACTATTACGTCAGCACTCTTTTTTGCTGACATAAGTGTTTTTGCTGTTTATTCCTTTAAATAGAATTTATGATGCTGAAATTAACTCGTATGATGTTAATTGAACTTTATCACGTAAGATTATTTTCTTAGATGAAAAAATGAGAAAATAAAAATGGAGATAAGAAAAATCTTGTAGTGTGTCTTATTTATGCATTGCGTATATTCATTGTCCTGGCATTTAAACCTCAATGTGAAATGTTATAGTTTAAAACATAACAGCTAATTATGACAAAATATCTGTTGGATATCAAGTGACATGAAAATCTAAAATGCCAGGGCTTCTTTTTCTCTTCTTCAATATATCAAGAAAGCAAATAAAACCCTGAAAACGTGGTTGGTGTATGGTTTAATGTAAAAAAGGGTTATGACTTTATAAAAACTTTTTAAGAATTGCTTAACACATTATAAGAGCTGCTTATAAATCTCATATAAAATATAAACGAACATCGTAAGATGACAGTACAAGACGTGTGAAAATGACGGATAAACGAACATCGTAAGATGACAGTACAAGACGGGTGAAAATGACGGATAAACGAACATCGTAAGGTGACAGTACAAGACGTGTGAAAATGACGAATAAACGAACATCGTAAGATGACAGTACAAGACGTGTGAAAATGACGGATAAACGAACATCGTAAGATGACAGTACAAGACGGGTGAAAATGACGGATAAACGAACATCGTAAGATGACAGCACAAGACGTGTGAAAATGACGGATAAGGGTATAAACCAAACTCACCGTAACATAATACGTGATAAAAATTTTCCTCAAATCGAACATTTGGAACATTGTAACAGCTGTGTTATCGCTCACACTGTAACCCTCTAAGATATACTTGCTCTGTACCACCTCCCAGGCTAACCATCTTTGACTGAAAGCCGCATTGAATGACAATAAATTAGACATGTGACCTGGTTGGCAACAGCAACAGCCTAAACAAAGAAAGATTGATGAATGAATAGATTATATACCGAGGATAGCCTCTTCTATCAAAGAGGGTCCTGGAAACACCTAAGAGCATCATGCAGAATTAACAGTGATTGGCAAGATTCACTACTTTAAGCATCAGAAGGGAATCGAACTAAGGATTCTGGTTTAGAATTCTAGCACCTTAACCTTTCGCAGAATTATTAATGGAATAATAACTGTTTTGAGCGACAGTACGGGGAAATAAAGCCCGAGGGCGGTAGTAAAGACCGAGTGTTAGCGAAGTTTAGGATAATACATAAATTCTCTACAAAATGATAGACATCCTTCAGTGCGTTTCCTCTAAAGTAAACAATAACAATTGATAACATTGCAATGACGTTTAAAACTTTAAAACGAATTAGAGAAAGATTAAAAACAATATCATTACAAAATCAGACAAAGGAGTGATGTATATTGTGTTTAATGTTTTGTTCACAGCCAAAGCTACCATTTTAAATTGACCTTTACCGTATTGAAATGCCAGCTGCTAAACCAATCAAATTTCAGTATTTTCCGTGATAATATATTTTATTATGTCATCCAGGCAATAATAATCAATAATGATAAATTGGTTTGCAACTTATAATTAGGCACAATGGATCTACAAATGGATCAATATAATCTATGAAATCAGCCATGCTATATTTGATGATTTGTTTACACCGTTTTTATAGAAACCTTTTTTATTTGAATAACGAGGTTTTAACTCGCACAAAAATTAAGAACATGGTAAGAATAACAAGCAAGACATGTCTGTGCCTATTTTATTATTTAATTGATTTATTGTCTCTTATTTTGTCGAAATTTATGAGTTTTACGATTTTTTGCTAATAACTATCTTTTGTTGTTGTGGCCTCTTGATAATTACTTTGTATTTCACAATTTTTGTAGATAGAAAATTTTTTTACTTTGTAGATTATTTTAACTGATGATGACGCTAGAATGGTCGTCGAAACGTTTTAAAAATACATATAGAGTTTTTAACAAAAACAAAACGTTGCTTCTTTGCATTTTCATCATACTAAGAAAATAAAAAAAATCCTGTACTTCCTCAATCTGGCCATCTGAAACATTTAAAGTAATTGGTAATTGGAAAGCAGTAAACGGAATATCTCGAAGTTTTCCTGACCATATTTAGAGGAAAATTTTAAAATTAAAAATAAATAAGAAAAAAAGTGCTAGCCATCTGAAACATTCCGAACTAATCCTAGTAGTAGTAATCTTAGGGGGAAACATTCCTTACCATATTATTTTGTCGTAAAAGTTTCTTTTTATAATGCTAGTAAATACAATTTTTTTTTTTTATTAACGTCAACTTTTTGAATTTGCATAACACAAGTATAACAAACTTGCATTCATAAATTAGCTATAAATAAAATCTTAGCAAGAAAAATTGGAAACCTATAGACATTAAACAAAATATGTATAATTTTTACTTTTTCACCATTTGTCGGCAGTTTAATAATAAATTAAATAGTGTTAAGTAGTGTTCTTCTATTTTTTTGACCAGGGATCATTCTCTAGGGATCATTCCCTCCTATTAGGGTTGCTCTTAAATCACTACGCCGTGTTCCAGGACCGTAAAAAACAGTTACCTTTATCTACCTTACTTTGCTTACCCCCGAATATTAACCTCCGTCACGCAAGCTCGTGACGGTACTTTTAATGTCGGTCAATATTCTCCGGTATTGCCCTCGTAAACAGTTAGTATAGGATTAGTCTACACTTAAAACAGAATACATAAAACAAAGTTTGTATATATCAATTAAATACTGAAAATAGAATATAAACATTTGAAGGGTATTAAGGATCCCATGATATATTCTGGTACGTATGAAAAGTCATTTATTATGGAGATTTGAAAAACAGTACGCTAATTTGTAATTTGTAATTGTTTTAAAAGCTAAAATTATTTTAAACATCCCAAATAGAAGCTTAATGTTACCATTACATTACCTTTAATTCTTATTTCGAAGTTTCAATGAAAAAATTTTTACTTGCACCGGCTGTGATTATAACTCGGGACCTCTTGCATGTTAAGCGCACTGGACCACCGAGCGGCTTTCAAGTGAAAAATCTCTAAGATCAGAGCAATTGCAGAAACGGTAAACAAAAAATAACTTGTTTGCATTCTCTTTTATCTGGTTACAACTTTTTGCTGTTTTTATTTTGCATTTTCGTTCGACTTCGCTGCGGTTATCGGCAGCATTCTTTTTTATAATATATGTTCGGCTGTTATGTGTCATCTACTGTTTGTATGCACTACTTTTTTGCGGATAACATATCAGAGTTATCTCCATAAAAATGGACTACCCATATAGGAGCTTGCAACCCAGAATAGATTCTTGCGTTCTGGGTCTCGGGTACCAAATTTAATAAGCTTTTTTGTATTCGATACTATTCTAGGTTGCAGGACCCGGGTTTTCCGAGTATCCATATATATTTGATTGGGTAAAAATAAAAATTCTACCTTCATCATCGTCCACGTTCTCATTAATGGCTTCAACTTCTCGTTGTTGGCAATAAGTACCTATAAAATATATGAGAGATTAGTAGATTTAGAAGCTACTGGTTACTGCCAGGACCATAAAAATGTTTTTCAATCATATAAGTTAACTGGGCTACACGTTTTTTTTGTTTCTTAAGAAACACGAGAATAATAAACACCAGGCTCAAATCGGCAAAAAACTAAGAAACACGTAAGAAACATTACGAGGCTGAGATCTGATGTTTGAAAGAATCTTTGCATGATATATTTTGACAAGCAAAATAAATTTCATTTTTAAAAAAAGTATAAATTTTGAAGTTCTTTCAGCAATTTAATTGCCAACACGACCAATTTTCTCAGACTTATATTTTCATAATCCAAAGTACATCGAAACAAGTGGTATTATTAAGAAACATCTGAGAAAAATTTAAGTTCAAATAATAAAATGATCAACAAACTTTGACGCTGCCACACAAAACGTGTTTCTTAAGAAAGAAAGAGCGTAATACAATTTGTTGGCCTTAACAATTCTACTGTAAAGGTCAATTACAACAAAAAATGAAGACAGTGTGTAATGCAATGCAATACAATTAACGTCATCAGCAGCCCATCATTAGGAGCTTCATTAGGATTGGTTCTTCTTCCTCTAGCCGCTTCGCTAAAATCTCAACTACAACGACTTCGAAATTAACGGTGTGAGGTAAATTTATCATAGGGATGTCCCAATGGCGCATAACCATTGATTATACATGAGACTTACCCCGGAACTCCAATCCTCTGAGTTGAAAAGTGACAAAGCCATTCCCAATTTCGATAATATGTACTAAGGCATTCAAATAATCGGAAGCCATTATGAAACAGTCTCCACTTGAGAAATTTCCCCATCTTCCGAGTGCTAAATCACCACAAAGACTGTGTTGGAGAGAACGAGTTAAATGCTCGTAAAAAATCGAGTTGAGATTATTATCATCGGCACCTAAACAAAAGAACTTGATAAAAATGATGATCAATCAACAAGCAAAGAAAACGAACGAGAAGCGAACGAAAAAACCAATAAACGAACGAGCAAGCGAGCGAACGAAGGAAGGAACAAACGAACGGACGGACGGACAAACGAACGAACAAACGAACAAATGAACAAAAAAAAAAAACGAACAAACGAGCGAACAAACGAAAAACGAGCGAGTGAACAGATGAGGAAGTAAATTAAATTACCTGGATTGCTGTCGATGTGTGAAGAAAGCCGTGTATTGGAATGGTCAACTCTTTTTGTGCTATCAAAGAAATTTAGAAAATGATCCGTACCTTAACTACCTTGACAATGAAAATTTATCCTGACAAAACATTTTATATTTTCATAGCAGAAATTTTTGCGTTAATCAAAAAACGCGAAATTTTTGACATAAACATAACGGTTTTTGGAAAAGGCCTCGTTTCAGCGCGACCCCGCCTTGTTACAAGCTTAGTGTGGCAAGACATACATTAATTGGGCAGACAAAGAGCTCAAATCAGTTCCTTAAGAACAAAAATCAACTAACACATTTGAGAGAAGAAGCATCTTTACTTTCCCCCTTATTCCCCATTCCTGTATTCACCATTTATTTATATTATTGCCATTGCTCTATCCCTGTCCTGTTTGTGTCAGTGTATCGTCATTTTTGTTTCTAATTTCGCCGTTTAACGGTTATGAACTTAGCACTCATACTATATATTCATGTATAGTTAAAAAGTTTCAACGATAAATAAATATATTCTTAAGCAAAGATCCTTCTCTCTCTGATTTTTCTTGTTGTATTGGTTACCCAAATAAACAATTTTTGAAAAGCAACTAATATTTTCGGAAATTGTGTTCATATTCCCATTCTGTCGTAAACGATATCTTGCAGCTGCACACAAAATCTCTCTTTCAAAACAAATCAAAAAATAATGAAAGTCCTGCAGGGAAAGATTATAAAAATTTTTCCTACTTTTTCCCACAAGGAAAAGGAGGGAAAGCTACGACAGTTCAAGATCGACAAAGAAATGTATTTAAAGATTTTTAACTTAAAGATTACTTGGTAAGTATAACTAAAATCATTTAAGAAACAAAATATCATCAATTTTCCAAAGAAATTCCTCATTTTGCGCCAAAAGGTCCAATTCCTGGGATTATCAAAAATATTGCCTCATATTTTCCAGGATATCGATCCAAATTGACGAAAAGATTTCATTATACAACCTTAACCCTACAAGGGTTGGGCTTTTTTTATAACTATGGTTGCCCCCCCCCCCCCCTTTGATAAAATCTTTTTTATTGATGATATTCACCTGAAATTTGGTACACATGTAACTTATAAACTTTTAATAAACGAAATGGTTGAAAAATTATTTTCAAAATGGCTGCCATTTTTTGCTGATTCTGGCTTATGTAAAGGAAGATGTTTTAAAAGTTAAATTTATAAACCTCTATCAAAATTTTAAAACACCATGGAATATGATAATCCCTTCGCCCTATTAATTTCACACCCTCCTCCGAATTGTTAATTGCCCATTTGATTTTTGATGATGACTTTCCACTTGAAAGTCCATCGAAAAGTGCAATAAAAAATAACATCTATTTTTAAATAGAGCAACAGTATGTTTTATTTTAACAGAGGAAGAGAAGTGAAAAACCAAAATAAAAAAACTTTATGTTGAAATAATAAGTAAAATAATTTTAAAAAGGTACAGAATACTTTGCACCAAATTCATTTAACGTTCAATGAACATTCATTTAACGTTCAAGGAACATAGATAAGAAAATCGATATTAAGAAGATTTTTACTCTTAAACAGTTGTATTTATAAAGTATCAATACATGTCTATAAATAAACATCAAAATTCCATTTCCATGGAAACTGATTTACGTCAATAGAAAGTGAAAGTAGATTTAATCTTAGACTCTTAAAGGAATTATACCGCGAAAAATGATAGAGTCTATATCACTAGCTAACATCATTCGGCAAAAATCACAACATGGTATGAACATAAAACTTGGGACGGAATGAAGACCATGTTACCAATGGAAACACTGTAGAGCCTTAAGGCAGTTTACGTGGCAGTTGGATGTGATGAGAAGTGGATTTTCGTTTTTGAATATCTTTTCATCGAGGTTGTTTGTTCAAAAACAGTTTTCTCGAGTACTTTTATTGTATTTAATTGATTTTAATTTAATTTATTTAATTTTCCTTTAATGAGGAAAAATTCAAAAATGAATTTTGATTGTGTTTTCATTAAATTTATCGAACTTAAGTTTGTAGAGAGGGTTTGTCAATATAACAATTTCATGATGACAACGAGTGAAATTTTATTAAAATAAATTAAAATTGTATCAAAAAGACTTTCAATGCTTATTCAGCACACAATGATTAAACTATTGCAATTTTTTCTATCATAAGAAAACACTTCTGCAGCACAAAATTCAAAGAAAAACTTTTTTTCTTTCTATGCTTGGAAGATTTCTTGTTCTAACAATTTTCACAGAAGTATGAAAGTTAAAGGTATAAAAATTCATCAATTATTGTATAAAACAAAATTGAAAAACAAAATGCTTGTTTAAAAAACAGTACAATTATTATATTAATAGTTCTATAGGGACTATTTTTAATTTTAATTTTAATTTGCGTCTCCAAAACATGAGAATATGTCAGTATTATCCAATGAATTTTTTTTGTAAAGTTCAAGCCCGAAACTATCTGTCCGACAGAGTTGCCTTTTTCACAGGTTCATGAACATGAGGACCTACACAACCGATACTATCCATCGCTCCTTACACGGTGTAAATCGGGCTTTATATTGACACGAACAAAGACATACCACGAAAATAAGAGGGAAAATTCTCCATCGTTCTCAACAATACACAAAAGAAGAATAAAATAAGAGATAAATGGAAAATGTAGCTGTTCACTATTTTTCGGAAAGACAAAAAAGAAAAACAAAAACAAAAGAAAAAAAGAAAAGAAAAGGACTGACATCTGGTTGCGGCCAACCGAGATTTAGATTAAGTTTCGATGTAACAAGCATTCAACCCTAGAATTAAAAAACATGAAGTTTATAATTTAAAAAGAAGGAAGTATCGTTTTTTGTTAACAATTATACTTTCGTTCAATTTTTCACACTTTTACTTTGAATGAGACATCTCGATGAGTAGAGTAGTTAATATAGAGGAACATCAACACGACATGTTCTCCATATTTTTATTCAGTATCATCGCAATCGGCTTGCATATCATGGTAATAACGCTTATCCGGCACGAACGAAGAACGAATACTAATGGACATCTTATAACTAGAGTACTCTCCGTGCTGGAGATTATGACATGTACTGCGTATTGTATACATGAAATTGTAGAATGTTTTCAGTACAGCATAACAAACGATTATCGTCATGCAAAGACAGTCGCTTACTTAACTTTTGGTTTACTGTATTTTCTTTTCTCAATGACGTTAACAATAGACAGATTCTTGGAAGTTTATCTAAACATTGTATACCCAGTATACTTGCGAGATAAGCATTTCTTCATAGCGTTTATCATATACATGATACTGGCCATAATTCAAACAGTATTTCTTTTATGTTTGGACGAAAGTGTTTTTCTCATGGTTGAGTGCGTGTCAGGCAAGTACACGTACCCAGTGCTTGACATGATGGCGATATTTCTCTCAACAACGACATACACGTATATATTCTGGCGTTGCTCCCGTAAAAGTGTTGTACCAGATTATATAAAAAAGAAGAAATCTAAGGATAATTCACGGACCAGATTCAAACTGAACTGGAGGCAAACTTGCCGGATTTTGTTAGTCATAATGTCAACTGTGACATCTATATTACCGATATGTCTCTTCATATCCAATGGATGGAAGCTCAATCACACTATGCTGTATGGTTATCTTGCTATCTTCATCAAAGACGGTTTACTACATATGATTTTTCTGGAAAACGTACGCGAAAAATTTAAAGCATTCGTTCGCTCGCCCCGTGTGAACCCGCTCAATGCATCAAGAGACGGGGTGTTTGCTTTGGCATATATGAACTCACCAAGCAGAGACAACAAAGTAAAAGAATGGAGAGATTTGCATATGACAAAAAGAGTCTCAACTACGCAAGGAATTCAGAGTTATAATCAACATTTCAGTAAACAACAAAATACTATGATTTGCGAATTGACAAGATAGTATTAAATATTTCTTGTTTTCTGAAAATTATAAGAAGATATATCCTTGCCAATAGTAACATCGTCTTTTCTTTCCCAAAAAAAACACATATGAAAAGGCTGTTAATGGAGTCAATGACACAGTTTTACTGACCGAGCGTTTGTGACAGATTGTTTGTTCTGTAGATAAAATAAATTATTCACATTAGGAATTATTTTGGTACTGATAAATTGCTTTATAAAATTTTCAAATTCCTTTTGACTACAACGGCCCAGATATATATTAAATCTACTTTTACAATCATTTTTAAGGTTCTTATCTGAATTTCACAAGAAGGTCAACCAGTGAAAAAATGCTGTGAAGTCATCACTACTTATGAAAAAACCTTATTGCATTCAAAAAATATTTAATTTGTCCCGCAACAGGGTCGGATCCAGCAAATTACGCTTAAATGAAACGGTAAAACTTTTTCGTCTCGCGGTCACCGCGCAAACCGTATGTGACCGCGCGAACATACAAACAATATGTGTTAGAATTAACCAACGAAAATAATTAATCATATGATCATAAAGATCAAAAAGTAAAAACTTTCTGTTTATTATTATTTGACACATTTATGACGTCACGAGAGAAAAACATAACTTTGTGATATGTGAGAGAAGAGTTGTCTAAGTTGTACAGAACAGCACCATTACCTACCTAGTTTTGTTCTTCTTAACAATATTTCATTTCTAGCTTTTTAGGATGCTTTGTAAGAAAATACCTTAACTCTTTGACAACAGACAAACTTCTAGACTTTCAACATTCAACTACTGAACTTGCGATTACAATCTAATAAAATCCTTGTACTTTAAAAGCTCAACTCATAGTTAACTTATTGTCGACCTAAGCTAAAGGTTTATACATATTTATACCTACAGCTACTTCCAGCACCCGCCACTGTTTACAATGTTTATAATATCCCGCGTACATCTGCGTAATGAAATAACGTCATTAGCTTATTAAAACAACATCAGCTTATAACAAGACGGCAAACGATTGGCTGAGCGTACAGCCTAAAAATATGGCGAGCTAGCTCATCGAAGATATTTCCAATTGAAATGTTCACTGACTATTTTGTCCATCATTTTAATATAACAATGTACAGATGATATAATAATGACACTGGGGTGGTATAAAATTTTGTGGAAGTTATTTACGAAATAATATCTGCATATCTTCAAACTTCAACGACAAAAGGAGCAAAGAATACTCAGAGCTTTTGAACCCTTTAAAAATCAAAATGAAAACTAAATAGAGTATTAGTACTAGTCTTTGCACATTTGCTTTTCGCCGACAAAAAATCGAAAGAAATTTCAATTTAAGAAGAAGAAAAGGATTTTTGTGACAATGTGGGTTGGATTCAGACGTCTTAATACACATAAGGTTTTCTTTAACATTTGGCTTATGATGTGTATTGAATCATAGAAATCATTTGATCCACTTCATTTTAATTTTCACTTGTTCGTTTGTTACCACTTGCTTCACTTCTTGTTTGGATTCTAAGTAACTTTTCGAATTATCACAAAATTACCTGTTTGGCTGCAAACATAATTTTAAAATAGCTCATTCATTTTTCAAAAACATTCAGACTTTATCCGATAGAATAAAACAACCGTTTCCCGTGATTAGCCTCTTCAATTCTTATTTATTTATTTTTTATTATTATTTATTTGAACATATTAACCCAGGATAGCCTCTTCAGTTCTTTCTGGAATGCTATCAATGAGGATCCTGCCTTCATGGAAGCCTTCATAGAAGCCTATCAACATTGATTAGCAATTTTTAACACAGCGTGAAATTCTACCGAATACAGTCCCGTATATAACCGTATTCGGACGCACGCTGTTGGAGCTACCTGGAGCTTTGTGTTGAATTAAGGACCTGAGACCAGGGCTCCACTTAAGTCTCTCTAGTTGTAAACAATTGAACTTTTGTAAGTCAGTTTCCAATAATTTTTCGGCAACTTTTAAACTAATCAAATTTAGAAATTAAATTTTCACACTACTTGAAATAAATTATTCATTGTATATAAACTTAAAAGGACTTAAATTGTAATTACGTAACATGAAGTATCTTCAGTTAGTTCACTAAAATATTAACGTCAATACTAAGGTCAAATTATAATACTTGCGTAAACACGTTTACATAACACACTGGTGATTTACTGTAATTTCGAAAAAGAATACGTTCTATCTAAAGAAATGAGGATATTGCAGATCTGATTTTTTTGGTGGGGTGAGGAGTTTGGGATAACCATTACTAAACCTTTAAAATCTGTTTATAAGCAGAAATAAGCAATTATTTTTATATTACAATAATTTTTTGGGGACTTTTTTGTAAATAGAAATGTAGGGAAATTGACCATAAAAGACATGCTACAAAATCATATGTATACAGTCGAAATAAATTTCGGTTAACTCCAGCCTCCAGATGCAAAGAAAAGCAGTTAGAGTTTTTAGAGAGTTTTGTAATGATATGTGACGGTCTATGGGAAAATAGAACTATTTAAGCGACACGCAATTTGTCACTTGAATAGAAATACACTCCTCAACAGACGTTTTCAAGATTTTGAGAGGTAAACAAGTAAATTATGGTTAGCTTTATATCCCCTTTTCCCATAGACCGTCACATATAGTAAGAAAAGTCAGATTATCGTTTTAATTATAAGGTACCTAGGGTTGAGATTATTTTCGATTACTGAAATCATTGTAAAAAAATACACGAGCGTTATTACCTATTTGGAACAGTTTCCATGGTTGTTACGAATTGTAACAAAAAATACAAACTATGTCGGACAAAGAAACTGAGAGCAAAAAAGAAGGAAAAAACAACAAAAATATTTCTTGAAGGTGAAAAAAGGAAAAAAATTGGAATCAATGAAATACGGGTTGCTATAGAGTGTCATAATCTAGCTTTTTCTTTTTAAAAATAGCACTTCTGATTTTTATATCATAAGATGGGAGATGGATAACTACGAATAAACAAAAAAGGAATAATATTTTAGGAACAAAAAACTTTTCTTAGCTACGCAAGCAACACGTAAAATTAACAAGAAATTGACAAAAATAGTATCGAAAAAAACAGAACTTAGCTATGCTAATTTAAAAGTCTTTAAACTGTTTTTTGAGAGCTCTAATGGTATACATGTTTTTTCCAAAAAGAAGGGAATCAGATTTCATGATAAAGCCCAAGTCAAAAGCGTTTTCTAGATTTCGTTCCCACGTGCCCTATGTGTTCGACGTGCTTTCGTATCCACGTGCTCACGTGCCCAAGTAAACTTTCAGGACCGGAAGGAAGCGTTCATAACGGGAGCAGCAATAATATCATATCTTCAATCGGTGAAAAAATATTCCTTTCTATTGCCTTTCTAAAATAGCCATGAAACTGCTCTCACATGGATATGGAGATATCAATTTTGTATTCAATATGAGAAATATTTTGCACAAAATAGTTTTCATGCTTTTCTGGTCCTTAAATTTTACCGGCACGCAGGATTGCGAAAGAAGAAAAAACTCCTCCACATGGGTTTTTTTCACGAATTTTGCCCACTGGGTGCTTCAAATACCTGATAGGATCTTTTAGAATTCGTAAATCCAAACAATATCAGGAGTTGTCTCAAAATAATTAATTCTAAGGAAAATGGGTTAAATGATAGCTTCTGGAATAACAAATAGATATAAAGAATACTTACTTGTAGTCTTTCTCCCAAAACTTGATCGGTCTTACATAAGATGTCAAGAAAATAGCACTTCCAAGAAATGGATTGAGCGGTGCGGAGAAGAATGCTGAAAGTATTGCTTGAACTATCAACATCCCACTATCTTTTGCAATAGAAATTTTTAATGAGTTAAGGATAGTGCTTCGTAAAATGAAAATATTGTTTTTAAACTCTAGGACTATTTTTTGTGATTTTTAGGGAAATTGGGAAAGTTTTCCAGGAATTTTTTAAGAAAATTCCAGCTTTTCCAAGATTAGAACAGGAACAGCTAACAAACTTCGTTGATACTGAATAATCCTTAAGCTTTTTTGATGAAAAATCAAAAATTCTTTAGGAAAATGATGACCGATGATGACTAAAAAAAATGACATATTTTAAGAGATTTGAACACTGTATCGGGAAAACTCTGAAATCTAGATTTAAATAAATCTATTGAACTAGAATATTGTATAGTTAGGGAGAAAATTTCAAAAAATTAATTTCTAGGAGACTTTTTTCATTTTATGATTCCCTGGAAATTTGGCAAAAGTAGCACAGGTAATTTAGGTATTTAAAGGAATAGCAATTTTTGGTAAGCTTTTCGGCCACCAAGAAACTAAAAAAAGAAGGAACTTGAGTAATTTGATCATAGAAAGTAAAGTGAAATGCAGTTCTACTATATAACTTGGTAAGTTTTCTATATATCTGGCTATGTATGGTAATGTGTCGAGCCGAATTTTATTCGAAAAAGATTTTTCATGTTTTCAACTGCCTATTTGTCCAGAGCAATGTGTTTCCCGAAGAGAATTTTCATTATTGGAACTCAAGTTTACTACAGTTGTCTTTCGAAAAGTGGAAATTTATACAAATTGCTATAATAACATTATTCGGAAACAATGACAAGGAAAAGATACGGGGTACGCTGACCGGTTGAGCAAAAGCATGAAAAGCGGATCCCCATGTGATTTGCCAGGGTGCAGTATATGTCAAAATGAACTTGAATTTCAAATACAACTCCATCGCCTACAAAAAGACAGAACAGCACTTGTCACAAATTTCGTAGTCGTAAAATGTAGCATTCTTCTAATTTTTGCGAAAATTAATATCAAAATTACGCAAATAAACAATGCGTGAACTTTAACAATTTTTTGTATATTGATAGAATAAATCAATATTGGCGACGCAATGAACGGTTTTGAAGTAAGAATCACACATGACGTCATGATACAAAAATCATTCATATGGTGTTAAGGGTATAAGAATTGATAATTATATGGTGTTAATTGCACCTTACATTATGGATGAACCAAATATTAATAACTTATTGGAACATCATCAAGAAACTGTCGGGGAAAAATCGGGCACACTGAACATTACGCAGACAATGGAATAAAGAAATACATTTGGAGATTTAAAGAAAAGAATTAAAGGTAAGAGCCGTAAAATTGGTCCATTATCATACAAATTATTTACACAGGATAGCTCTTCAATTCTCTTTGATTTGTTTTTAATGCGGACTGTCTTCTGCAAATACCTACAGGGAACCTTTGTGGAATGTTTGGGCGGAGATTGGATTGAGAAAAAAAGTTGAAACAAAAAAATTCATGATTACCTTATCGACGAATATGGACATGAAGAAATAATCAACAAGAAAAGTTTCTGAACAACCACGATAATCGTAGTTGAAGAAAAGCACCGTCCATATGAGAGTTATGTGTTGTCGAGGTGAATTCGTGAAATTTGCTCTTAACAACTTCAAACTACATACAGTGATCACAACAGATCCCAACCTATAATTTGAAAAAAACAAAAAACAAATAACAACATCAATACCGCATGAACCGCGAGATCTAGACGTACGAGCGTGCGTCTCATTATAGCACAGCGGACAAAATTAGTTAAAACCCTTTTTCACGATTTTGCCCACCGGGAGGTGATAGAACGTTTGTGCCATTCGAAAAGGTATACATTCACTAGGTCACCAGATTTCAAGATACAAAAGTTTGACAAAAGCCTGCCAGAAAGGTAACTACGGATTTTCGTTAAACCATAAACTATTAAAGTCTCATTGTCAAGCGAAGGTTGTAGAAATTGTTCGTCTTTGGCTTTTGACCCATAAAACCTTTGTAATAAAAGCCTGATAATATACCACAATATGTATGTTGACTTCTGCTTAGAAATTAAATTAAAGTATCTATCCTCTATAGTCTCCACTACCCTCCTCTCTAAAATAAACTAACACCATGAACATTTATTAGTTATTTTTTTGTGTAATACGGTAT
>JAUBWS010119405.1:0-22797 GCA_032270445.1 Darlingtonia californica
TCAAAATTTAAGTTAGGCTATTCTCTTTACATTGAAATTAAGTTTATTTCTGAAAACCTTGTAGTTTTTCAAAAATACTGCTTCAAACTTTTTTGTGGTGCACCCGGTATTACCAACTACCCAGAGAGGATATGACATTTAAATTGCTAAACATGCAGTTCAAACGATATAAGAACGTAAGGCTTCAAATGACAGAAAGTTTAGAACCTGTTAAGAACATTAAGGCTTCAAAAGGCTGTTTTCTTAAGAAAATTAAAAGTTCAATTTTTTTTTGCTATAACTAAGAACAATGGAGAACATCGAAGTTGGATGTTCTTATAAAAAACTGTACGCCAAGCGACAACTGTTAACAGAAAATGCCATACTGCAGAATCAGATAACACCATATCTATCTTTCTTCTTCTCTAAGGATTATCACATCAACGTATGCAAGTTTTTGATTGTAAAATGTCCGAATAATGGCTGCAAGGAGCTAATGCAAAGAAGAGTAATTCAAAGACACCAAAAGTCTTGTAAATATCGGATTGTACCTTGTACCCATTGTGAAGCAACCTTTCCGATTTGTTGGCTTAAGGTAATTCATCTTTATGGTACTATGGAGTGCCAAATAAACGCAAATAAATGAAATTTTTTTAATTCATTTTTCTGACAATTTATGAAATTTTTGGGTGAAAAATTTCTAATAACTATGACATTTACCAGAAACTTTTTATTTATTATGACAAACTAAATTTGGTTTTTTGTACATCAATTCCATAGGTAATAATTTTAAACTCCCCTATCGTGCAACCCGGGCTTATCAGCTACAATTAATAATAACTTAGCTGCATTGAAAATTAAAATATTATTCCGAAATTTATACAAGGTTATGGAGGATTTACAAAAAATATAAATTCAAGGAAATTCCATGAAAAAATTTCAATCATATCAAAGAAATTTTAGTCTTGGTTTCCACTTTCTATGTTGTACTGCATGTGTTAATCCGTGATCTTTATGATTTACCAGTGAAATATTTTACTTTGAAGTGATCAAATATTTTGTGATAATAGCTACGAAAGTATGTACTAAATGGTTTTTTTGCCTTATTCACTTTGTTTTTACAGTCTTCTTAAAAAAGAAACAAAATTTAAGTAAAATCTATACAGATAAAAATATTTTTTACATTTTCGGTGCCTTTTTAATGTATCAAGTCAACAAGGCCAAATTTAAGTAGGAGAATATGCATATGAATATGCAACAAACACAAAAAAAATGCTTGACATAAACGATTCAGTATTACCCGGAGGGCCACCATTGTTGGCGCTGAAGGCGCAAAGATGTTTTGAAATTGAAAAGCTCCTGGAATGGTTAACATCAACTCTCCTTAAGGCAATAAAATATCACATCAAATAAGGGAAACAGCATCATAATGACAAAAAAACAATATTAGCATGTAAAATTTTGGTGAAAATTTATGAAAATTATGACAAAATGTTTAAACTTATGCAAAATTGACATTTTTCAAAATTTTTAAAATTCATGACAATTCATGAATTTTTGACATAGTGGGAGGCCTGCTGTTTTCGAATAGATATTCTAATTTCAATTTTAATATAGGATCATCACGAATCATGTCCTTCGTATCCTGTTTCTTGTGACAACTTGGGTTGTAAAGAAATAGTTCAACGAAAACAGGTATGTCAATGCATTGGTATGTCATTTGGAACCAATAATAGGTGACTTGTTAAGAAAAAGATCATAATAATTTTTCCATTTTCAAATTGAAGTGAAAAAGTTTCAATTTACCATGTTCATAGATAAATCTGTTATGATGTATAATGCTTATATTATGCTCTACTACCTGTGGATGGAATTTAAGAGGTGCTATCACATTACAAAAGGCAATCAAGACGATTACCTTTTTCACTCATTATGCCTGAATTCGTTACCCTAAGGAGGCTGCAAGTTTGGTATCGGAATGTAAATAGAGCCTTAAGTCAAATGTAAACGATGGGACCCGTCTATAACCCTTACATACGGAAATTTTAAGATGCTTAGGTTTTTTTGAAGACAGTATCATTACCAAAAGTTATGAGAATTTGGGTGCCCCTATCTGGACTGACATTTTTTTAATTTGGGTGAAGCGAATAACTATTGATCATTATGAAATTTTCGCATGCTTCAACTACAACTGACCATTACTTTTATTACACAGTTGGACGATCATTGCAAGAATGAATGTCACCACCAAGTCATTTCATGTCTTTATCATGAAGTTGGTTGTAATGTCCAGGTAAACTTTAGTCGGCTAGACAGTACGGATATAATTGTAAGTAGGGACCCAAGTATTTCGGCAAACCTTTTTTCATTTTCAGAATCATTTTGAAAAATTAGATTTCAACTACACATTTTTTTATAAGAACAAACCATATAAGAACCTAAGGCATCAAAAGCAGAAAATGTTTAAAATCTGTTAAGAGCATTTGAAGGCTTCAAATGGTTATTTTCTCATTAAAAGTTTTGTTCGATTGTTTCAATCTATTTTTTGCTGTATATAATAATTAAGAACATTTTTTAGCAAGCGTGCAGAATAAAGGAAGAGCAAGAGTTGGAATCATCTTTCTTTTTCTTTTCAAGTCTTTAATCAGTCGGTACCCAAATACCAAAACGAAGTCAATTTGAAAGGCTCGACGTCTACGAAACACGAATAACGAAGTTTTAAATGAGGCATTGTAGTGGTCTGTTATATCAAAATTCTGACCTTTCTCGGGGCTACTTTAGTAGCTCACTTTCACATGATCATTTGCTAATAAGCATGTGCTTCCTCGTAAAATTAAATTTGGCTTCTTATATATGGGAACATCAATATTTTTCAAAAATTCATTGCGACAGTACGCAAATACAATACAAGTAACTTTAATTACACATCTATCTATCGAAAAGAAATGATGTTCTCTCTGTTTATTACAGCTACCACGCCATGCATTGACAAACCACAACCAAGAAACAATGCAACATCATTCTTTTCTTCTCTTAAAAAGCCATGTAGAACTTTCCAAAAAGACTGATAATTTAGAAGAGAAGTTAAAGAAATCAAATGAAACCATTGAACAACTGCAAGAAATAGTTATAAGTCAAGAAGAATCTATTGAAAGGCAACAAGCAGAAATAATACGTTCACAAAATGATGTCAAGAAACAAGAAGAACTGATCAAAAGTAACGATTGTGAAATTGAAGATGGTGAAAAGGACGTGAAAGAACAATTAACCAATCTAGAAACGTTTGCTCGACAAACTGCTCATCTTTTGGAAACAATCAGTGCAAAGAAATATTCCGAGGAAATCAACTTTCAAACACTTCATCAAAAAGATTACGATGAGAATCCGATAGTAAAAAAATTCAATGCTCAAGTTAAGGGAAAAAAAGATAAAGAAACCAAATGTGATTTTTTGAAGTCTTTAAGTAATGCTGTGAAAAGTTATTACCAAGTTTATTTTCCAGCAGCGTTTGAAAGCCGGTTAGAAAGATTGACTTTGAAAATGGAAAAATACCATATCTTCGGTGACGGCAATGTTTATTATATAAAGACTAATTCATATAAATGCGATAGCATTTGTTTCAAGGTTTACAAAGATTTCTTATCTTATGACGAGGAGATAAATAAAAACGAAAAATGGAAAAATCATTCATGGTTTTTTGCGTCTTACTATGATTATTATGAACATTGTTATTATGTGGCACTTCATGCTGTTAAAGAAGTAAAAAATGTAAGGCTGTTACACAACTCAGATGAAAAGCAAAACAAAGAGTTGAACCTGGATGTCAAAACATGGATTGACTGGAAGGAATACAGAAAAAATATTTCATTTTTCATATTTAACATAAATATATGATGATAAAAATATGTAGAATAGACTTTACCGTATTTTTTATATATAATTTTTGTCCTAAACTGCCTTATTTTCTCATGATCATATCGTTCACGATTTGTTATTACAGCCGAGATACGAATAGATTACAAGATGTACAATGCTGAGACTCTAAAATGTGCTTCTATGAATTTGGTTCTATTTATTTACAAAAGTGAACCATATCGTAGCAGATGATCTTTCCAAAAACCTCTTTTAAACGTTTCTTGAACACAATAATGGATGGCGAGTTCACAACGTTGCCTGGTAAATCGTTCCATGTTGAAAAGTTCGGTAGGATCTGATGATCATGTTTCCTGTTCGGTCTTGATCGTAGGACTAGATTGGGTCGCACACACCGTCATTTTGAGAACAAGAACTTAGGGAAATATTTATAAAGTTTGTATGACCGTTTGTATCTTAGTGTTTATATTCTTTTTAAGCAATGTTAAATAAAAATTAATTCGGTCGATTTGACTGTTCTACAACATAGATTTTCTTTTTAATTTCTGAATTTAATAGGGGATTTCCTTTCTTTAAGACAGTTTGTATGAAAAATGTTCCCTTTAATCCATTAAGTCGCGAGAACAAACGTCACTTTTTCAATTTCGTCCCTGCATTTTTGAAAATAAATGCGCGTATAAATTAGTGACTGTAGTAATAAATTATGATAATCTCTTCAGACGTAAGATTTATTATTTTCACATAACTACAGATAGCTTAACGCCATGGTTTCACGAGGGGTTCCCTCCCCCTCCCAGGAAATTTTTTGTCCCCCCCCCCCCATGTAGATGTTGAAAAAAGAAGCTACATTTCCACCCCCCCCCCCCCCCCCCCACTAACCTCGGCCGTTGTAAAACAACATTCTGCCCCTCCCCCTAGTTTTGTACCATACACTCATTCGTACTTTCGATTTTTTAGAAGAAACCACTACTGAAAGAGCTTTTATTTACATGCTTTCCAAAAAATATTTACACAGAATGTTGGTGTCAAAATGAAGAGGCTATTCTGGGTAAATAGGTTCAAATAATATGGTAAAAATAATTCCGAGTTTCTACGTCTCACGGGCACATTGGGATTTACTGCACAATAGACCTTTCCCGAGTACGATGAAATTTTCAAACTTCTTTGTTATACCATAACTAGAATAGAAATAATTTCTTCCGTTTCCAGTAAAACTCTCTTAAAAATTTTAGTTTCTCTCACAAGCCTCGTTTTCATGAAAACACGAACTTTTGTCGCATTAAATCTCATCAAAAAAAAGATTTTTTACTTTCAAATTTTGAAATTTTACTCCCTTTAGCATACTATTTCGACCGCTAGTAAGATGTTGATGAATTTTGCAATTTGAACTTTGATTAGTCTGGATGCCATATCTAATTTTACCTCTTCCAACAATCTCAGAAGGAAAAATAAGTATGGTACAACCTCAAATGACAGTTGGTAAGATAATTCGAAACTATGCAAATAATCAACAAAAAGTCAAATAAACAAGTTTGCATATTTTATGTTTTATGCTATGTGTGAGTGAAACCATTGTAAAAGACATGCATGCGCTACATCGCTGTCTTTGTTTTGTTTACATGCATTACATCGCTTTCTTTGTTTTGTTCATAATTATTTCAAGATTTTCAGCCAATCAAAATCTGCGTGGCTTTTCCAACGCAAGGTAATACCCGTCTCTTTTCCGAGATTGAGAATCGGTCGCAGGGAATTAGACGGGATTCCAGCTAAACTTTGATATGATGCCATAATTTGCGCAACCCTTATTTTCATCAATTCTCAAAATATTCGTCAATTACAGTATTCGCCATTGATTTAGTTTACTTTTGACCAGACCATCTTGATTTTATAAATGCGGATTCACCTATACACTCTAAGACGTGCTAAAAACAGCCCAACTCGTGCAACTCAAAATTGCAAAACTCACATCAAGATCAAAGAAATTCTATAGTCGTCTTTGAAATCGTTAATCATACTTACTTCTTTGACTTTGATTTTATTAAAGTTGAATTTATTTTCATTGAATGGCATTTTCACTTTGGTTGCACTTTCAGGTTTTCTTCTTTGAGAAAACCGTTTCTCGTTTAGCTACAAACAAGAGATTAAGGAATAGAAAACCAAACAAAATAATGACTTTTCATTAGGTTTTGACGTTGAAAATTCGGCCCCATAAGCCCTACATTCACCACTGAAAGTCTTATGGTAGTGGAATGAATCCGTGAATTTCGCAATTTAAAGTGTGCGACCTAAAACAATTGTGCTACAGCTCTATTACAATGATGGATAGAACATGTAACTTAAATGGAGTTATTTGTATATGGTATACCTGCGCAACAAATTTGTAATTTCCTCGAATGAATTTCGTTCTGACTTCATCAAGTGTATACCAAAAAGCTCCATCTTTCATTGCATTGTCCCATAAATCGCACAAATGATTTTCAAACTATAACAGAAGTAAGAAAACAAAACATTCTGTTATAATATAAGTACTCTATATCTCGCCTAAACGATACTTGTTACATTAATGTAGAAAACAAAAATTATCAATAACTCACTGGTTTATTATTTGAAAAATTGGCAGGAGCAAGAAGAAGGCAGTTTGTTAGCCTTACCATCAAGCCCTGTTTTTGAGCTATTTTACAGTGTGGCCACATATTTAATATCATATCATTTTGAAGACAGCGATTATCATTCACTCAAGAAAGCCACGTTATGACTTTTCCCATGAGGTTTCAGCCTTCCACAAACACTTTGTCTCGGAACTAATTATGGAGTCAATCGAAAGCATCATAAAAGCGTCGTCGAACTAGAAACGTTTATCGTCACCACGATTATTTATCCGGGGACAGCCTCTCCAGTTTTCGTAAATCTATTATCCAAGAGGGTCCGAGACAGCTTGTAAGGGAACATCATAAATGTACAGTGATCGAAATAGAATTATTCCAGCTCGGGACCTTCATCATTATCGCGAATTTACACCCTGAATCAGCTCTCCAATTTTTCTGAACTGTTATCCTGCCTTCCTTGGAACAACTGATCCGCGAAATTTGAGCATTTTGCGGGGACTTATTTTCGCGGATGAGGCATTTTCAAATATTTCGCGGGGACTTATTTTCGCGGATGAGGTCATATTGACAATTTTTGAAAAGTAACAAAATAATTTCTCAGTAGTTTTGGTACTAAATGGCCGAATAATCTCAGCTTTCTAGCTGGCCAGGGAAGTAGTGGAGGTTTGTTTGTTGTTGTCACATTTTGATATTTTTCGAAAGTCTTTTCCTTCTTAGTTACAAATTAATTAAACGAAACCAAAGTTAGCAAGAAGAGCCTGTAATATGGGCTTTTTAAAACTAGTGGTCATGTTCTAAAGGGTTAAGGGAGTAGAGTAATAAAATTGAGACAAAGTTATTATGCATTGTGGTTCAAGCTATTTTAACAAAACTATAAAGTCAAGTAGATAAAACACAACAAAATATAATAGCGACAGGAAATTTCGCGGATCGGACAATTTTTCAAATTTTTCGCGGGGACAAATTTTCGCGGATGGCCCCTTTCCAGATTTTCGCGGGGACTAATTTTCGCGGATAGGGCCAAAATCCGCGAAATCCGTGAAAATTAATCCCCGCGAAAGTTTATCCCATTAAAGTAATGTCCGAAATCGATAATTGAGTAAGCTCAAAGGGAATTGTGTTAAAATTTTCAGAGGGTTTAAAATATACCTCACATTACTCATTTTTGAAACTTCTAACCCCCATCAAGATTCAGTTTAAAAATTTAAAAAACACTCCTTCAATTTCTACACCATTAGCAAGCAAAAATCACTAAGGCAATGATTTGTACAAGAAGCCTCTGAACAGACTATAGCCAAACGTCAAATACCTTATTACGTCATGTCCTTACCTTACTTCTGTTTTTGGGATCATTCTTTGAATCACATTGGACACAAACTTTAAAATCTTCTTGACTGTACTGGTATAATTTTTCTTCCATCTAGAGAACAAACCAAAATTTATTTACAAATTCACGTTAGAAGATTACTTTTAGCATGAGATAGCCTCGTTTCCATCCAAGTTAAGTTATGATGACCACCTAATAAACGATATGGTATATTACACTTGAAAATTCGTTGCCGCGACAGAAAGATTGTCTTGAGACGGGGCGAGACAAAGTGAATAATAACCTCGGGAAAGTGTGATGAATATTGTTTAAACACGCATGTGAAGTGTAACGCGAAAAGAATACAAGATTTGAAACAATATGAAATATTACATAAGAACCGAAAAGACAATGACACTTTCAAAGATAAATCGATGTAATGATAGAAATGTATAAGTATTTATTTTTCCTGATTTATATCTAATACCTTGCTCCACATTTTGCTTTTTCAACCCTAAACTTGAACAAAACCCCAATTTGAAAACACACTTGTTTCACCTGTTCAGTACACCTTAAGTCAAATCACTTGACTGCCTTCTTCAGGATGGGACTTAACTGAACAAAGTTATACAGTCTCACAAAAAACAAAGTAAGCCATTAATCTCCATAATTATCCGTAGACATTTTTTACTCCAGACTCAATAGTTCGCAAATGTTCACTTTTTCCCTTCAACTAAAATACTCTCCCTCTCAAGCCGAAATTTTTATATCCTATTTGAGCTTGAATTAAAAAGAATCAAGGTTGGCACATATGCTAATTTAGGTAGATCGTGCATTTTTGAATAAGAACACGGATCTTCAAACTGTAACGAACCAGGGATAAAATTCGCGGACATGACAACATATGTACGGGTGTGCACTCTGAAAATGTCAGGTAAGCTTGTAAATCAATATACATGCATCAAAATTTCAAATTCACTATTTCAAAACGGATCAAGCAAATGGTTCCAAATAAACACACACATAAGATAAAACTAAACGTTTAAAAATCTACTATTAAGTAACATTCTTCATAGTTACAAATCCCATACAATGGTTTAATTTTGTAAATTTTCATAAAATATGTATTAACAACATATTAGAAGTTCTAATAGTAGTAAAAAGGGTATCCTCAAATATATAAGTTTGTCCAAATAATATTGAATTTTTCTAAAATAAATATACAAACGTATGTGAATTACAAATTTTCTAGCTACTTTAAAACCAAAAACAAATACTTAGCACTTGCGTTCATTAATCAAAAAAATGGAAAATAAAAGAAAGCCTTGCGAATGAATCAAGAAGCCTAATTTATGTGTCATCTTGTGATCAGTTTAGGAGACCTGTACTGCTTCGTAAAACAGACTAACGTTTATTTTCTCTTTTAATACTCGACATGATATAGATGGAACAGTAATAAACAGAAGTAGTTTTGGTTAATCGAAATCAGTACTTAGGACTCAATTCAATAATTGTCATATAGAAGAGCAACATATAATGTTTTTGTCTCAGAATAAAAACGGGTCGTTATTCCGAATGACGATTTTTGAGCCTTAAACAACGATTATTATGATTCGTCAAGACAATGAACGCAATCTTAAAGAATGAAAGCACTGTTTGAATTTTGTAGCAGTAAAGTAGCATGAAAGGAAAACAACACCAAGTTCTATAAACGTATTTTCTCTTTCAAAAATTCAGCAATTGTGTCAGTGTCCCACTTGTCAATACTAAAAAAATAAAAGACGACAATCATTACAAAATGAGAATTATCATTTCTTATGTACAGTAAGGTTTCACCAGTTCTATGAATGTTGATGCTGAATTGTGTTCGAGGCACGAATCTAGCAATCACCTCAACAGATTACCACCATACTGTAGCAGTTAATACTAGATTTTCTTATCACCACTAAAGGCAGGATCAAGAAATTGAGAGCATTGAAAATCAACAAAAATTTAATGGGGAACATCAAACAAAGAAAAAAAAACAAAGAAAAAGGCTAAACCAGATTTTAAGGTCTAAAACCTTGCTTATTGATATATCACAATGCCTTTGCAGTAGACGACTTTTAATGAAAGGTAAAATACCTTAAAACTTCCTTGACTGCATCTGTTTCGTCATGTAATAGAAGTTGTGGGTCCGCTCCACGCTCATACTAAAAGTAATGTAACAAAGAAAAAAATGTCTGTTATTTTGGCATTATGCAAGTGCAACTAACCCATAGAAACAAAAAATTTATGAGTTCATAATACGATATTTAATTTCACTATTTTTTTGGTTATTTCAACTTTTCCTAATCTCTGGACAATCGATGGGTATGTGCTGCCTAAAGCTTGAAAACCATACCCCTAGAGTATCAGGGGGTGATTAGGTTCATAATTCACAGAAAATCGAGGTTGTGGTAAATGTTCCTAGGTTTTTTGCTGCCGTGACCCGTTTTTGTCCTTCGTTTTTATGGGTAGTGGTTTTTGTTCCTTGGTTTGTAGATGTCGTGGCCTCGTTTTCGTTTTTATCATCTGCAATTTAGATTTGGTTAAAACTCCTTTGTTACGAAGATTTAAAAGTCAGATAACTCTTTTGCCTTTAATGGTCTTATGGTTTTTAGGACCCTTTAATAGGTTTGAAAAAATTAAAACAGGAGCAGACTAAGCAGGACTCAGAAGGCTGAAAATTGTATCTGTATAGTCCATAGGTGAGCACTCCCCCCTGGAGACAAAACAATGTAAGAAATAAAATTCAATAAAAGACAATCATATGAAACATATTTACCTGTATTTTTAAATTAGCAAATACATCTTTCTTATCGCCTTGGATAAAAGCTATGAAAAAATAAGGAAAATGTAATTATATAATGAAATATTTTCAATTCAGTAACTCTGAACAATTACAGGGAAGTTAAAATAACATGAATAAAGCAAGAAACCTTGCGAAGTGCTGGCATCAATATTTTACTGTGATGATTTGAAAATTGTCTAAGGCACAATATTTTCCATCAAACTGATTCAATTTACTGATTCTCTTAGTCTAGGCAGGTTAGTGTTAGCACTTTGACATAAAATCAAAGTGACATGAAAGTAGCTTCAATGAACTGGTCTTATCAAGTACTATCAGAAAACGGTAAGATTTGGCAAAAGCCATTGCTGCACTTTTAAAAAATTTTGCTGACTAAGCAATTTTTTTGCATTGTTTTAGACTCTTTTATCTAAAAAGTCAAATAACTCAGCAACAAACTTTTCAAAAGCCTAAAAACATACCATTTTCTGACTGTACTTGATAAGAACAGTTTATTTGAAGCAAGTTTCATGCACCTAGGTTTTATTTCAAAGTGCTGACATCAGCAGAAATTAAGGTAAAACTGCTTCTTAAATGCTAATATTGAGCACCAAACAGTCCAAATTTCACAAATGACCCCATTCTTTACGCCTATTTTTCATGCTTTATCTGTATCTAATGAATCAGTCAGACTTTTAAAATTTTAATCTTCAAAATTTCACTTTCCCAGAGTATCCATTGACAAAAAACCTATATATATACTAACTAGAAATTGCCAACCTATTTTTCATAAGAACTCGCCATTCCATAATTTACAATATGTGAAGGTTCCAAGACTTGTGAGGGTTCCAAGACTTGTGGCGTTCTCTGATTTCTATGCACCATCAAACAAACATCAAACATCATCTTTTAGAACTTTCTGATCTTCATTAAACTACAAAGTGTTCTCTGGTTGCCCTTAACTTGCCCTGCTAGAGTTCTGTCTATTTTCTCTTTCTCAAGAACAACATGACAGTGGAATCTAGGACAAATTTTAACAAACTTCTAACAAAACCAATTTTCAGGGATTCTCAATCTGCAAGATCACTTTCCTACCAGAAACTTAAAAGAGCTTATTAAAATTAGCTCACTTGAATAGGAATAGCAAAAGCACTTAATGAATCACTATTTTTCTTTTATTTGATCAATTTTTGTTGTTGTTAAAGGAGGCTCTTAACTTTCTTTGATGATTGTTCACGAATTCTGGTAGACTCCTCTCAACTAAATCCATTTACTACTAATTATACTATTGATTAATTCCATCTTCATATTATTGTAATTTATTTGATTTATATGTATTTTATTCATTAATAACTGCCGCTACCACACTACCGCTGCATGTGATTATAATATAGTATAAGAGAGTTTAACTCCACATGGCAGAGAAAATTATCAGACATATTATAAAAACAAGAAAAACAATCAAGACACACAACAAACAGAACACTAGACAAAATTATAGACAATCGACAAATAAGAATAAATTTATAACTTTGAGTTTGTTGAGGCTAATAGAAGATCGATCAAAGTTGAAATTGGAATAGATTCCAGTTTAGGATTGATTGATAGTGAATAGGTTTGATCACATATATATTTGAATGTCCGAACTGATGGTCTTGTAAGGATTTAGGTTAGTGACCTTTAGTAGCATGACAGTTAGGAAGATAAGCTAGATTGAATATTTAGAGGACTTTTTAAATAAGAATTTGATGTGATAAGAAGATACTCTGAAGAAAGATTAGATTGGGAAGTGAAAGAATATTAGTTTGTAGAAAGAAAGGTTCAGTATGAGCCATAAAGTTATAAAAAGTTATGAAGCAAATAGCAGAATTCTGTAGCTTAAGAATTCTTGAGTTGAATGGAAGATTTTGTACCCAGATTTGAGAAGAATAAGATGCAAGTTAAAAAGAGCGTAATAAAATTGGGATCATTTAATTATAAGGGAGGTAATGTTCATTTGTTAGGATGGCATATCTGATGCCTGTCAATTTTTTCCAGTTTGCCTGGTTTCATTTTCAAAAATTCATTTATTTTGACCAAACCAATGGTTTTTTCAACAAATTTTCATTTTTATTTCAGCAAGTGCAAGCGTGTGCATATTCATTAACTGGTAAACCCTCCCAAAAACGTCAAAAACAGTGAGGTTTTATTTCATTTTAGACAAAAATGAATCTTTCAAGCTGTCCCTGGATTAAAAAAAAAATTTGACCTGAGTCGGATTCAAACCACCAAACATGTGTTTGCTAGGCCAGCGACTTAACCATTCAGCCATCACACCGTTATCAGTGAGGTGATTTCAATGCGTCCACTGTGTTTGTACTTAGAGCCATTTTTCATTGTTTTAATTCTGTGTTTAATTTTGAATTTCTAACAAAAATTGTACATATCACAATATTGTACATTTTTTCAAAATCACACATCAGGCTTGCATAAATTTCCACCAATCATTTACTCAAATAAATATTCAATACACAATTTTGATGAGTAATAACTAAGTTGTTTTAGATACACACGCGCTCTCCACCGTTATATTGACTTACCGTTAGTGGAGGTAAAAGAGTGTTTTAAGAGAGTTTATTAGAGATAAAAACACATTTTTCTTTTTTTTCAATTTCAATCGTATTAATTTTTTTCAAACTTTCAGGAAATGTTAATAATATTGAGATACAACTTATGTTTGAATTTCATTACAAAAAAATGAAGGCAACAAAAGTTATGACCAAAAAACTGATTCTCCCCTTAAGAAAATCTCATAAAACACAAAAATTACCTCCGCAAATATTTCTAGCACAGCCATGGAGAGCAGTTAACTATTAGTTATCAAAATTGTCTATTGTTGACGAATGATCACCATTTAATTTAAAAAAAAACTTCACATATTTATTTCTTCAATAAGGATTATTCAACTGTTTGAGTGTTGTGACGTCATTAGATTTCACAACTTGCATGCGCCACAGGCTTATCTTGTAAATAAGGCTATTGTTAAAACGCCGAACGACGGAACGTCTGAATGGAACAGCTCTTCCGTCAACAATTTCTTTGGAAAGGAGCACCAAAAATCTTTCTTTTGATATCAAAAGTGTCAGAATATTCAACTCGAAACTTTGAGAAAAATAATCAATATGATTTTAACAAAATATTCTAAAGATTATTATATATTGTAAATATAACAAGAATCAAAACGTAATAAAGTTATTTCAAATAATATTTACAATATCAAGATTTTGTAAGAAAATTGTGGGGAGCAAGAGCTATTCTGCCATTTGCCGTTCCGTTGTTCGGCGTTTTGCCAAATAAAGCAGAAAACACAGAAACACTTTCTGAGGGTGAGAAAGAAGTTAAAGGAAGAAAATACTGATCATTAAAAAACAAAGTTTAAAGATTATACCTTTAATTTGAGGATACCGTCCAATTTTTCATTGGCACACTTTAAGTGTGGCTTTAGGATGACGATAACCAGTGCCATCGTCTTTTGCTGCTTCACAGCAATTTCTACAACCCTCTTCCAAAGGTTCCAGACTAAATTGTTTCAAGTCATCACATGACGTACATAACAAGTTTGCCGAAAACCCAAGTTCACTACACTTGTCTGGGGTCCATTTGGCCTTACCAAAATCGATGAGAAGAGTGAAAATGAAAGAAAAAAGACAACCAAACAAATGTTTGGTGTCCATTTCTATCCTTGCTTTATTACCACGAAGCTGATGGCTGACGTGTTTACTGTTCCCGACTACATTACGGTCTAGTTTCGATTTTAACAAAACCTGGTATATACGGCAAAATAATTCCAAAATCTCCTAAAGATAACCAATGATAAGAGATCTTTTGCATATATTTCTAATTTTGAAGATGTAGATAGGGTTTTGTGAACTTCCCCGCAGAACCTGTGATGGAGTGTTCTGTTGACTTTCGAAATGGTAGATGAAGCTTCTTATGTCAGAAGAAAGGTGGGACTGTCGACAGGTCGATGTCGACTTGAATCTGCCGTTTGGCTCAACATTTGTTTTGAGGAATCTATTTTTGTTATTCCAGGCTTGCTGCTTATTTTTATTGAAAGATTATCTGGAAATTATCTTCTGTTATAACTTTTTGTTTGCCAAGTGGTAGCTAGCTAAAACCAAAATATTTGTTTGTTTGTTGTCAGCCCTGGGTGGGTCGTCAGACAGCAGAAGGAAGAGAGCAAGATGAGCTCTACTCTAGACTAGAGTACAGGGGTCCCCAAATTATTAGTAAAAGCCAAAGCTTGTCGACAGGTCGATGTCGACTTGAATCTGCCGTTTGGCTCAACATTTGTTTTGAGGAATCTATTTTTGTTATTCCAGGCTTGCTGCTTATTTTTATTGAAAGATTATCTGGAAATTATCTTCTGTTATAACTTTTTGTTTGCCAAGTGGTAGCTAGCTAAAACCAAAAGATTTGTTTATTGTTGTCAGCCCGGGTCGTCAGACAGCAGAAGGAAGAGAGCAAGATGAGCTACTCTAGACTAGAGTACAGGGGTCCCCAAATTATTAGTAAAAGCCAAAGCTTACTTAGTTTTTTTACTTATGGGAAAAACTACTATTTTGAGTCAAAATGAAGAGAACTGTCCATTTCATTTGCCTTTATTAGATGAGATGAGGATAAAATGATATATATAAGTTCAATATATAGAAAAGGGAAAAAACAATTTTCAATTGTTTTTTATAAAGCGTAAAGTGTTAACTATTATTTATTTAAATTCTAGACTTAATTTTGTTGAAAAATTCAGCCATTGTTTAAAAAGCAGAAGCATTCTTAACTAACATTGGGCTTTTCCATTTTTTTTTTTGTACAGGGGTATGGATGAACTTTTTCACCTGTTGAGAAAATCTTGGTTCAAATAAAAAAAAACCCTGGAAAGTTAGACTGTAAGTAAGTGTACTCCCTGGAAAAAGTTAAGATATTGCATCAGTGGCTGGATAACTGAAAAATAAAAACCCTTACCCACTGGAAAGTACCTAAGAAAGTTTCTTACACCCTGGAAAATCATTGCAGAAATACCCCCTGGAAAAGTTCGTCCATACCCCTGTACAAAAAAAAAAATGGAATAGCCCATTCTTGATTTGATATCCAATTCATTTTTTTGTTTCTCCCTGTGTTTGATCATTTTTATCATTCATATTTCCAGGCGCTTTTTAGAATAAGAAATAAGAAAACGCCCGTACAGTGTTTGAAAATTGTCGGTCTTTGAGCTATGAAGGGTTTGATATACAAGTTACAATGTAAGCTAAGAAAATCGGGTCTTTTCTCTGATTATTTTTGGAAGATTTTATGTGCATGAATTCATTTGGTTGTTGAACGTTGTCTGGAACATGGTAGAGTGTTTCCTGAAAAGAGAAAGTAAAGATGCATATAATACTTTTTAATAAAGAAAGGGTTCAATGTTTCTCTCAAAAACACCTGCATCCCAACGACAACCCATTTTATGGTGCATGGTTCATAAGGGGGTTGGTACCCCACATCATTTTTTTAAATGAAACTTTCTCCTTTCTATCTAATAATAGCCCTCTCAAAATTTACAGGCCAAATAGGCTTTTCACAGAAGAAAATAGGGCCAGAGCTACAAAAAGTTGTGTAAAAAAATACATGTGCGCAACACTTGGGTCAATGTCCTCTAGGACACTGTTTAAAGAAATAAGTTATGAATGACAAGAGTGAGTTTTTGGAGTATATCTTCCTTAAAGGAAGATAACCAGTTTTATCTTCCACATAAGGAAGTTAATCAGTCTTTTTAAAAAACACTAGGATTCTGTAAAAAGACTTTTCAAACAACCTTTTAAGCTTTAGCTCTACAACATATCAAAAAATGATTTTTTACCACAGATTCCCTTTAATGAAATGCTTATTAAGATTTAGCCATTGCATGAATAACAAAGGCTAAACTTCATCATTTTGTTCATAACTATATTTGAAAAATTTTCATTGTTTAATAAGTATATCCTTCCCATTCAAAATCTTTCCCTTTTTGTCAAAATCCCCTTTAGTATGCCAATTTTGGAGCCCTGCCCTTTCCAGCAAAACCCAAAATTCTCAACCTCCTCCCTATACAAAGAGCAGAGGGAGGATAATTGTTACTCCATCAGCAACCCAGTTTAACAATTAAAACTGCTAGAGGCCAAATTGCAGTGATAATTTGAATTTTTATATTCTTTTTAAAAATGGTGACCAAACCCTAGCTCCTCCCAAAAACAAGTGAACAGTAAAGGTTAAAAGGTGTGTCTCTGGCTGCAGTTTACAGTTTTATCTAAACTGGGTTCAATTGCTAAACTTGGCTTTGTCTGTTAACAGAAAACAAGTTGTGTGGTGGGAGGATTTATAAACTAAGCTATGGAGGATATTCTTAAACTTTGGAGGATATTATTGTATGTAAGAATATTTCAAATCACTTTTATAAATCTGATTGATTAAAGATATGAATATAATATATTAATAGTTCTTACCTTTATTTTAGTCCCAAATAAAACATAATGTCTAAGGCATCACAGTCTACCAATTTTCGTAAGGTTAATGTTGATGACTTGGATGAAGATAGATTTCAAGATGACACAGAAACAGCTACAGAAACTGTTGGACCAAGTGAAGGTGATGTCCAAAATCTATTAAATAGGTATGTATATAGACAGGTGTTCATATGCCATAGAAGATAGAAATTTTTTTTGAAAGTAGGATTGTGACTTTTCTCATAATTATGGTATATTTTTGGCTCCTCCACTCAGTGATTGGATTCTTACTGAAAGAGTGGCCCCTGTTAGAAAAGTCAGAATAACAATAGATTTTTCTTGACAGTCTTAATAAATTTGTTGTATTTGTTCATGAATTAAAAAATCAGATTGGATAGTTTTTCAATATAACAAAGTTGTAACAACAAGTTTTCTTGGAAAAATTAAGGATTTATACTTTTACAGGCATTTTATTCTATTAACAGTTTTTGGACCAAATTGAAAGTGGTCACATGTCTTGAATAATAGGTTTTCTCTGTAAATTAATGGTTTAGAAGGTAAATCAAATTGTTACTTCAAACAGATTATATCATTCATACTGTTATTCTTATACAAAAATTCTTCAGGAAGCTCAAAAAACTATTTTTTTGTTTTCACCACGGAAGGACAGATCAAAAATGGGTCGTGTTTCAGTGCTTTCTACTCTGTTCATAGAGAACATTTTTAATCAATGGGCATATATTCATAGTATAGATATATTGTTTCCTTAAATACAAGATAATTCAGTTAGTATATGTTCCTGAAAAAGAAAAAAAGGATTTTGAAATCATGTATTTTTTGTCCTTCTGTGACACTGACCTCTCCTCTTGGTAGGTCAGGTCTATCCAATCACTGAGTCAATATGCAATTTGTATTATTAAATAATGTACCAGGTCATTACAAAGTATGTTGTCTACATCTTTCTTTATGGAAAACCTAGAACGAAACTTTAAAATTTTCATAGCTTTTACATCATGATTGTTTTTTACTGGAAAGTAAAGTTTTTTACTTGACTAGAAATTCCTAACATTTATGTTAATGACATAATATCTACTTTTCCTCCTATGTTTATCATGTTTTAGCAAGAAAAGTAACGACGCATTGAAATTGATTTTGAAAGAGCCACCATATAATGCCAGTGACAAAGAAAAGGTAAGAAGAATCTTTCAGGTAAAATAAAATGGGTCATTACAAGAATGTAGAAAATTGTGTTTCTCCACCAAAATATTTTACCAATCAACTTTACTGCATAGCATAAGTGTTTTTTTGATGAGGTATTATTAGTGGTTTTTTATTAAGCAACCACGTTTGGTTACTCTGTAATGTCTTTTTTTTTCTTTTTTGACAAAAAGTACCCAAAATCCTGATAACCTATATTCAGCTTTGCTCCCTCACGCATATGTTAAGAAAGGTTACGTTTTTAATCATACTATATGACAGAAAAAGGTAACAGTAATCTTTGACGTAAGATATTTATTTATTTATTTCAATATTTATAGTTGGATATAATTATAAATAGTATTTTCCTTTTACAGAAAAAAACTAATAAAATCCAACTTCAACATTGACAAGCAAAATACATATTAGTAGTTATTATCAAATTTTTCGCCTAAAAGCCTCAGAAAAGCTTGTTTTTTTAAATAAAGACCTTTCTTCAACACCTAATCTATAGGGAAATAAGAAATAATAGGCAAGTTTTGCAAATAGTTGACTGTTTGATAGACGAATTAAAATATAACATAAACACAAGAAAGAATATATTCATAGATCTTTGACTCTAAAGAGTCTCAAAAACAACCGAAAGTTTTCTGGGGGTCTGGTTGTTGGGCAACAAATTCATTTGCGACATCAACCAGGGATTTATCCAGAATGTCTTTATTGTCATACATATTGGACAGAGAGTTTAGTCTTTTCTGTGTCATCCTTGAACGAAGCCAAGTTTTAATCCTCCTCGTCAACGAGAAAGATCTCTCGGGTGTTGCGGAAGTAGCCCCGTTTGTTAAAATGAATTTAACAATGACCAAAATTCCTGAGCAACATTCGCTTTTCCGATTGTTGGGAGAAGTTTGAGCTCTGCGATTAGGGAATCGGCATCTAAGTCGTCTTTAAAATGAGTCTGCAGAACTGTCAATCCCTCCGTAACATCCTGCTTTTCCACCGCTTTTAATTTCGTTAACTTTTTTATTTTTCCTGTTTCCTTAAAAAATAATGACTTTGAAAAATATTGGGGGGGGGGGGCTGATTATACTATTTAATTATAAACATATTTTGCATGTACACATCTTTGGTTGCCATTTTTTTATTTGCTTTTTTTCGCAGAAATTCACATGTTCTTAATTCCATAACAATGCATCTTTAAAAAAGACTGTATTAGTTCCATAATTTGTTGTTTTGATTTGAGAAACTAATAATGGATAGACCTAAAGACGTTTTTCTTTTATGTGTTTTGAATTTTAAAATGTTTGAAAAATGTGTGAATATTCTGAATATTTTTTCCTCTTTCCTTGATAATTCCAAGTTCGAATGATTGTTTACTAACCACCAAGGTCCTTATTTTTTGAGGTGCATGCATTCTTGAATTTATAGGCCGTGTGGTGCACTGGATAGGTAAACATAAACTTATTTTTTCTTTTCATTTTTCACAGAAACGAATCCTTGGGCTTCTTTTACGTGTTCTATCTCAATACAAAAGTGCCGAAGTTGAAGCTGCAGTAAAGACGTTGAATAAAGAGGAACAAGATACTCTCTTGAAGTTCATCTACAAAGGGTTTAGTGAGCCAACTGACAGCTCTTGTGGATCCCTCCTTTCGTGGCATGAAAAGGTATGTTGATTTTGTTAATACACGATTTCACGAAAGTCAGTTTATAAATGTGTGCGCAGATCTCTTAATCGTTTTTGGTATGTAAACAAATCGTTAAATAATTTAATTGAGATGAGGAGTACAGTAGGGTATTTGAGAATAATAAGAAGTTTACAAGAATTGATACAATTTTGATTTCTGCTTTTATATTTAAAATTGATCTACAAAATACATGTTAGATGAAGCATGTTTAATGATTTATTTACATACCAAAAACACTTAAGAAAATATGCGCGCGCATCTATAAATTGACATCAGAAAATTGTGTATTGGTGTTTTCTGGTATTTAAAATGGGTAAATGGTTACCTGAGATCGCCTTTGATTGCCAGCATCTTCTATAATTTCCTTACTATTCAATAGTTCAATAACTGACTGCTAGGATTTCTATGATTCCACACCTGTTAGCCTTGATGCATTGGTTGCATTTTTTGTTAGAAAAAACCTCTCAGCATTCAGGCAGACCTGTAGCTGCCATAGTGGCCCTCCTTTAAATCTAGAACCCCCCCCCCCCCCCTCCCTATCAAAATTTCTTCCCTTATTGAAGCCTTATATAAATAAATAAAACTCGCTTGCGGGTGTAACAAAATTTGAGGGCAATGTGCCTTGTGAAACTCAAATTCAGAACTTGAAACTAGTTTGAAATTGTAATTAGTACAAAATTTTAGCTTATACTGTAGCTATTCATTTGGTTTCAATTTTTCTTTTAGGTTGTTGCGTTGACTGGCAATGGTGGTATAATGAGAGTATTGACTGATCGTAAATCTGTCTGAAATATTACTACACTAAAATCCAATCCAAACCCATAAATGATTTTTTTTTTGTTTTAACTGAATTCTTGTAATTTAATAAATTATATTGCGTTTCTCTGGTTGTGGGGAAAATTAAGGAGATAATTCTAGAGGCTTTTTTGTGACTTATTACCAACCCAAATACTGTAACTGCGATTTCAAAACTCAATGTAAATGCTAAAGATTATTATAAGTCTGAAAGTTATAATGCAATCGGTTGATTACCCATCAACCTTATGAAGACATTCTTATCTCAGGACTGGTTTTTGCATCCGAGAATTTTTCGCTGCTAATGGCACCTGAACTAAGCAATCCAGAAATTTGATATCATGCAAGAAAAACAGTCACAGCTTAAAGTTTTTAGAATTATCACCGGGATTTTGTCTTAGGGGTAGAGCTCGTGTAGTATTTTCACAAAATTTTGACTCTCCATCCTGGATTGTTTTTCTTTTTCTTTTTTCGCTCTTGGTGAGGTAAATAGATATATCTAGGTAAATAATTAAAGTGATTGGACCTAAATTTTTCAAAAGGAGAATCTTGAATATCCCAAATTTTTTTCGTAAAATTTAGTTAATATGTAGTCTCATTTTTTTCCCCTTTTTTAAATGAATTTATTAATTGTTTATTAAATGTGTCATTTGCTAAAAGGGGCCTCAACTTTTCGGTTGTCAATAGTGAGGTTGAGTTGGACCCTCTGGCCTGATGT
The DNA here is from genome assembly GCA_032270445.1 of Darlingtonia californica. NCBI lineage: Eukaryota > Viridiplantae > Streptophyta > Magnoliopsida > Ericales > Sarraceniaceae > Darlingtonia > Darlingtonia californica. The sequence continues at coordinate 21,466 of JAUBWS010119405.1, forward strand.
CATTTTCTTGATACTCAGATGCAAATAATGCAGATTTAAGTTACCAAACAATAATATGCTCTTTTGTTTCGATTAGACAGTAATGTTATATTTTTACATTTTTTTTTTCGGATAGAGAAATTGCAGTGTAACAACTCTGATTTTTCCTTTTATGTTTTTTTGTACATTCACTAGATCAATTTTTGTAAGAAGAATTTCCTCACGTGTAAATGGAGTTTAATTCGTTGCCTTGATATTTTCTTGTATTCAGGAAAACTTTCCCTTGAAACACATACTCTAGAGTACCGAATAATTGGGGGTTTGGAATAATTGGGGGGGGGGGGAGGTAATGACCCAAAAACTTTTTTAGTACAAATGTAATAAAGAAAGAACAAAATGCTGTTCATATACATGTTCTTTTCTGTAAAAAAATTTTCTGTAATGATATGAAATTATATAGATATGAATTGAAGTCTCATGCTGAATTTCTTTCGTTTTTTATGCGTTTTTTTGATGAATTTCGTGCAGATCTGTACTCATTCTCGAGTTGGTTTCGAATTTGAATTGTAAAATTCTTTGAAATTGATAATAGGGGGGGAGTGGACGATTATTTGGTACCCTAGAGTAGGTCATGTAACAATATTCAAACACTTCGTTCGGAATTACGGAATTTTTCTAAAACCGTTTGAATAATTGAACCAACTTTATCTTGATGTACTTCTTCCAAACAAAACGAATCAACAAAACTGCTGTCTTTCGAGTGACGGATAGTTGAATCAGCAAGATGTAATCGTTCTTCTTGTATAACAAGAAAGCCTAATGGCTTTTAGACTACGCGCATTTTAGTTTTACTAGAAGTACTAGCCGTATCCCGAAAAAGCCTAGTCCGAAAATTTTTCTGGAGCGATGAGATATCCAGGTAGACTAGGTTAAATAGTTTGAGAAAAAAAAACTCTGCCCCCTCCCCCAATCCTCGGTGCATGTAATTAAAAAAAGCCCAGTGGTTGGTATGGCAGTTGTGTCGCACAATATGCAGAGAAACAGCAATCGAGTTGTCAACATTCCAAGAAAGAAACCATTGTATTGCTTTGTTGTGGATATCAAATTACTTTTTCTTTCTGGATCAAATTATCAAATTCGTGTTATTAAAAAAAGATTTGTTTACATGTTCTTATGAGAGAAAATTGAAGTTACTGATGACATGAACGAACATAATAACACTCGTATAATAAAGTAAAATTTTGAAAAGTGAACAAGTCCGAAGTTTTGTCAGTGTAAATATGCAAACATAAAAATAACCTGTTTATGAAATAACCGCTTGTGGATTCCCAGATTAGATTGTTTCTTGTTAGT
>JAUBWS010119516.1:0-22793 GCA_032270445.1 Darlingtonia californica
GGTGTACCTAACCACCTGAGTTAGTCAGAATTTCTCCCTTTTAAGGTGGTACCTACCTCAAAATATGCCTGGTCTAAACGGGAAGTAAATTCAAAACATCGTGATTTTTCAATCTTTAGCGGGACTTAGAAGGGTGAAAAATTATCCTCTAAATTATGGGAGGTACATACCCACATGGTCCATAAGTCGAGTACCCCCCCCCCCCCCCCCCACCCCTGTTATCCTTTGTTGATAATCCTAAATACTGCAGACTCGAAATCAGTCACCCTATAGTATCCAGGATAGGTACAATTTACCTTTCTCCAGATTATTGTTTTCAAGTCAGGTCTCGAATCAATTTTGTCTTGACAACAAACTGCCAATAGTATCATTGTAATTATTCATCATTTGTATAATTTTAATTGATAGTCAGTTGTCATGACTTAATTTGATTTGAAAAGAGGCCTGACTTGCTAAAATTAATCTCGGGAAAAGTGTATGTAAGGATTCTAGGAGTATGAGAAAGGTCCTATTTCGCATTATTTAGTTTATTAGTTTTCTATAGAAACGCTTGTTATGAGTGTTTGGAAGAACGACGAATCGAGACAATATTTTGCTTGCTTAAACAAACACTTGTAACAAGCGTTTCTATAGAAAACTCGAATAATGCGAAATAGGACCTTTCTCTATGTGCTAGTGTAAATACTAGACTACAGGGTGTCTGAAAAAAATAGAACGCTAAAATTTTTTTTAAAAACATTGTTTTAATTTATGCAAAGTGATTGTGCATTGCATCATAAATTAAAGGTGAGATTGGATTTGGTTGGTTTGTTCGTCTATTGTAGTGTGTTGTTGCATAAAATTACATTTTGTCATGTATTAAATTTGTTACAGAAAAACAAAACAATTATTCATTTGGGAAAAACAGTTGACCTAATCATTTTTTACGCATTATTTTATTTATCAATTTATGCATTGTTTTGATTTTTAGACTATATTCTAAAACTTAGATTATAAAAATATCTCTTTAGCCCATCTTTGTGGAAATGTTATACAATGACTTAAAATGATTGATTTAATGAGTTTTTTTACCTAAAAATGAAGTTACAAATGAGGAATCTTGGTTAGCTGGACGAAAATACTATTTTGACAGAGATTACAAATCGGGGCAATATATGGATAGAAATCGGGGCAATTTAGCGGATTACAAATCGGGGCAAAAAGGGGGGGGGGGTGGCACTCATATTTTCATGCATACGGGTATGTGCGGCCGCCAATGGTATGTTATTTCATGTTGACAAAACGTCTAGCTTTACCCAAATGTAATAAGGTTCAAAAACTGAAAATCAGAAACGAAAATTTGCATTCTGCCGTACTCAAAGGGTGCTTTCAGTTGTCGAACACGTGCACTGCATGCACTGTAAGGGTCTGTTTCGTGAAATTTATGCCGAGAATCGTTTAAAATCCTCTCCCATATATGAATTTTTATTAGACAAAAAAGTATATTTTCGCGCATAGGTTTTTCTCGCGTAACTTCTGTACCAATTAACTTTTTGGTCCGTGAATGTGCAAAAATTACGCGCGAAAAAATCTACCAATATGGTATTTCGTCAAAAAGTTGTGATAGTGTAAGTTTCAGGAAGAATAAAACTTAAAATTCTTTATAAATGAAAGTTTTTTGTTCGTGAGATTGAATCCGAAAGTAAAAGTGAAAAAGTAAAATATCATGACAGTTTTTCGTAGTTGATACGTTTTCGTTTTTTTTTTCAATTTTGAATATTGCTTTCGTCGTTTATCCAGCACAGTTATTTCTCGATGTTCCATAGGAATGTCTCCGCAAACCCAATATGACAATCATTTTTTTCCTGAAGACAAAGAAAAGACTGATATTGATTAAAGAAGAGCAAGCTGTGCGTAGCCTATCCTAATTTATCGTACAAAAATAAATATCTCTGGATGTGATGAAATTTTTTCGACGAAACATTTTAAAATTTTTATTTGAAAAATTGAACTGAACCCTCGCCCGTTAAATTGGACATTGAAGTGGTCTGGTTGATAGAGTCAACAGAGCAATGGACTAAACACCCGAAATCGTGTAGTCAAATTTTACACCTGACCCAAGTTAAGACAGAATTAAGGGTAAAATACTGAGGGTCTCGTAAATTTTGAAAAAAAAATCAAAATTGACTAAAACTTTCACAAAAAAATTAAGAAAACAATCAACAAATACAGACATTCACTAAATCAACCAGCTCACTGGTTTCGCTGCTACAATTATGCCACTTATAGCTAGATTTTAACTCTCTAAGATCCCAAAAAATTTTCATGGTCAATTTAATCCAATTAGTCACAAATGTAACACAAGATATTCCAAAAATCAACTTCAAAATACCCAAAATCAATCTTGAAAACAACGTCTTTTTCAATACTACACATACTACACACTACTACATCTGGAATTCTTTTTTGACAATACATAAAAGGCTTTAGAGTCTTGCAACCTCTTCAAATCGAAGATCAAAAGAGTATTACTCGATAAAATTTGCGCTAATATCTTACCATACTTCTAGCTTCACTCTTACCCACTGAATTCTTATTCTCTACCTCTTCACTATATCATTTCTGATTGTAATTTACTTAAAGAAATGAGACGGGTATAAGATAGATTGTTCCATTGCTTTTAAGAATGCTAGCTCAGCCTGACTTCGTAAATAATATTGTTTGCCCAATTATTTCTATTGTTTTCTAAAATATTCACGGAATTTGAATTGTCTAAGTTTTATCCAAATATGGTAAATCGCAACAGGAATAGCAACATGTTCGTTTCCTTTAATCTAACATATTTCATTTGTTATTAGTTCAACTACAACGGGGTTAGGTGATATGGCATTATCATTGCTTTCTTCTTGCTCCGGACAGATTGAAGAACAATATTAATGTTGTAAAATGTGAAGCGTTTTCAACGGCGAAATAAATACTTAAATAAATAGGACCCTAAAGTTAAAAGAAAAGTTCATTCATTCATACCTAATTTTTGGGTTTTATTTCAACCAGGCTTTCGTCGAGTGACGGTGTCCATTTTATCAATTTTGAATAACGTTTTAACAATTTCAACCAAAAGTTTTCTATATCTTGCATTCTTAGGTGATTGACAATGAAGTCATGTCCTCTAAAGAAAAAAGCAGTATAAACCTTTCCCGCCATTACCTTTGCAGTGCCTCGCCTCTGATCAAATAAAGTTATGGCAACCGACAATTGAAACGAAACCATTTACCTGTTCCATTCACAATCAAAACAAACACGTTTACATGAAAACGAGGTAATCAAAACAAATCACCTCCGGATGTTGTTTGCTTTGATTCATTTTTTTGCTTGTTGTTTTTATAAAAGTGAATATGTATACTTCAAATATACTTTGAAGTCCAATAATTAACTTTGAATTCTTAACCCTGCGTCATATTTTTCTTGTCTCGTTTCCACGTAAACGCGTTTGTTTTAATTGCGAATGGAACAGGCTGAAAATAACGAGCAAATAAATGCAATTATCACATCGGAGAGTTTGTTGTTAAGACAGGAGTAGTCTCAAAACGAGGCAAGACATGCTTAATGTTAATCGAAGGCAAATTGAGAAGACTTAGTTGAAGGGGTATATAGCCCCCTTCCACATTTCCTTTCAAACAACTTGAATAACAAATTCAAAAATGTAGAGGATATAGGTGACATTCGCTAGCAATATTCAATCCCAACTCACGTGCCCGGCTACTTATGGACACTCAGTGGCTTAACTGAAGGTGTGCGTTGGGTGCGATCGCACTATCCTGGAATTTTGATGTGTCCTTTTTGCGGTGAAAATTGTGCTTAATCTTACCGTTGAGCTATTTCCTTCGCAAGTTCTTCATTGGAAAGGGCGAACTGAACTAATTCCCTAAAAATAAAAAAAAGAGTTCATGACTCAGGATAGCTTCTTCAATTCTTCATAAACAGTTACCAATGAGGGTACTGCCTTCGTGAAAAAACCTCAGGGTACCATTCAGGATTAATAGTGATTGACAACCTTCACTGCCGAAAGCCTCGCAAGGGATTCTTACTCGGGACTTCGGCCTAAACGTCCAGCGCTTTAACCACTCAACCACAACTGCACAAATTGCTTTACAATGCAAAAGCAAAAGAATGTGATTGGCTCTTACTCTTATTGTTACGATGAGTGTTGCTTGTATGTTGATAGTAGCGCTACTGCAAATGTGCACCATTCTTCATTTTATACTTATTCAGTTCCGAAACAATGTAGACCTGATAGTAGGGCCAAAAAGCTCGAAACTGGTTTATCGGGAAGACTAAAATAGCGTTCCATTAACTTACTTAAGATTTTTTCCGGCTTCACACAAAAAATAACTCACTCTACGTTTTTAAGATCGGCAGAAACTGGTATATAATGAATCCAAGGTTTCATTTCGTTGTAGAAGAACTCAATCCATTCATCTCCAACATGATAAACCAATGAATTACATAAAAACAAATGCTTTAAACGAAAGCTGGCTGCTACTCCGCGGAAGTTGAACAAGTATCTATAACATAATATCGATAATATACACGATTTACGGGGTTTCAGTCAAATGCTTGAGACAAAATTCCCTGATATTTTTATGATATTTTCCTGTCCACTCCCACTGATTCACGATTCCTTGGGTAAGAACATTTACTATACACAGTTAACTAAAAAATAACAACTCCAGAATAAAATCAACTTCTGCTGATGTTACATTAGCAACATGTCTGCTTCGGCGCTTCAAAATGACCTATCAAGTTGTCTTGATAAGCCTTTGCATAAGAAAATAAAATTTCTCCTGATTTCTCAGAGAATTTTTTTATACATTTTTCCTATTTTTCCTCTTAGTTTTAACCGAAATGAAATTCTCCGATTTCCCTAATTTGACAGACACCCTGGATTTAGTAAAAACTTTAATTGACATTCCTTACTTATAGTGGCAATGCTCTTCCATTGTAACAGGTTCCGCAGGCGGCATGTTTAGTGTATCCTAAAAATAGAAATAAGTAAAATAGAAATTTTGCAAGGAGAATGTTACACAAATCGAAACCTTTTTTCAATATTTCTCATCCAATAGACGTGCCTCGAGTTTATTTTTTGTCCTACTCAGCGTCGTTTTCAATCCCGAGTCCAAACCCGACACTGAATGGACTGGATACTCAGTAGTGCTCTAGTGGATGCATTAGTAATTCGAAAGTCGTGGGTTCGAGTTTGAATCTTCCTAGCGGGACGCTAAGTGGTCAACCCTCAATTTCGGAAAACTTAAGACTGACGTAACCTAGTGGGAAAAGTCGTGAAAAAACCCATGTGCAGTCTGCGTGCAGTTTAAAAGGAAAACACTCCTTCGTGTAGGGTTTTTTTGATTTTTCCCACTGAGTTACGTCAGTCTTAAGTTTTCCGAAACTGAGGGTTGATCACTCATACTGCGTTAAGGGTGATAATAATTGGCATAAATTCTATGAGGAAAATCACGATAGCATTAGACATTTCAAAGACATTTATTTCAAATTAAAATTTTATTAGAGTAGCTTATCGAACTATTTGTCCATCAACATTGTTATGTTAAAAGAATGTCCTCACAACCTATGTGACGGTCTTTGGGAAAAGGTGACATATTGCTCACCATAATTTACTTTTTTACCTCTCAAAATCTTGAAAAAACGTCTGTGGAGGAGTGCATTTCTATTCAAGTTTTTTCCTATTTCTTAAATAGAAATGACCTCCTACGCAGACGTTTTTTAGTAATTTTGCCAGCGGGTGGAGTATGACCGCGGTAAATATGTTCAAGCCCCCTTTTCCCATAGACCGTTACATTTTTTCATATCAATATTACAGTTGTTTAAGAAGAATCAATCTATGCAAACAAAACATACTTTTGGTGATTTCCATGCCTGGTTCTTTGTATATTCAGCATTGACGAGAAGGGGTTTCTCACGTGACAACAAAATTAAAGGGTCACGTTCTGCGCTTGTCCTATAAAAAAATTTTAGGAATTAGTCGGTAATTTTGTAACAGTAGATAATTATAATAATCACATCAGAACAAAAATATAAGGACTTAGATTTTTCTGATTTTGGTGAAGTTTGATGCAACCGTAGATGCTGTCACAAAGCTGTTTCTGCGAATTAGCCATTTTTTTCGATGTATGGTGGGATTGACTTCATAAATCAGTTGCTCTCGATTTCATAAAGATTAATGTTAGCGTATTTGCCATCGAAATGATGATGTAAAAATCAAAACCGTAATGGTCACAAACCATTGCTTGGTATATAAAATTCGGATCCTTGAAATGATGTCTTTTATTCATAGGAGTAACACAGCGTAAAATTCTACCGAATACGGTCCCGTATATTACCGTATATGGACTAATTTGTTCCATATATGGAGGAAATTAGTCCGTATAAGGTAATATATGGGACCCGTATTGAGACGTTTTGCACGCTGTGTATATAATAGAAAAAAACATTGCTAATGATTGTGGTGATGATGGTGATGAGCTTTGCGTTAAGTTTACCGGCAATGGCAAATCCATTGATCGATCTATTCAGCCACGTGTTGCAATTAAAGAATTATAATAAAAAAAGCTGTGGAACTGATATTAACAGAAACACACCTTGAACCACGAAAAAATGCTACATTGTGTTTGCGCTCCCAGTACCATTCTTTTGCTGTCCTGCAAAGAATAAAATAAATAGTGGAATAATATCTAGGTCTCCCAATCCTAACAACTGAATTTATACTCGGGGAAAAATACTTTTACTCGAATTTCACTCTTGCACGATTCACTTAATATTGTCTTTTTTCTTTCTGATTACTATTTGTTTCAACTGTTTAGTCACTATGTTTGAATAAATGGAAGCGAATCGGAGAAGAGAAGTTCTATTATAGTGGACTCTCGATAAGCGAGTCCCTGTGTGACTTTTAAACTATAAACATACTTGTTCAGTGCTTCAGTCATCAAATCCCATCGACCAAGACCTGTTGGAAATATTGGCCATACAGCTGGACCACCTTCCCAGAATGTCCATGCAGGATACAAAATATCTCTTTCTTCAGGTGTCTTGAAAAAGATTCAGAATGAATTATGCTATGAAGCTATGCCAAAAAATCCTATGATTCAAAACGTCATATGTACCGGGTGTCCCAAAAAAATGTAGCTTATTGTAGAAAATGTCATGAGAATTCATCAAAAGCACCGAATCTCAAAACAAAAGATAAACTAAAAGTTTTCTATGCTATTGCGAATATGATTAGTTACCTTGCTAAACGAAAAGACTGGCATTTTTTCGTCCCATTTGCGTACCTGTCAAGTAACAAAACGAAATATGTCAGATTGCAATTTTCTATTAAATCTTAACTTAGACCCATATATGACCGAGCTTTTTCAAGAAATTCACTATTTTTGGACATGACTAGGGACCACTTCCTGGTGCAGGGTCACAATTTTATCTCTAGAATTTATTAACTTTTATTCTTATGGTAATGTTTGCTTCCATAAAAAATGACCCGTGTCGCTAAAGTACGGCCGTTTAAGTGTTTTATTTGAGTATTGACAAATGCATTATTCGAACGTATAAATCACACAAGTGACGAGCTTGCAAAACATTACACTGACAAACAGTAAAACAAACTTATATGTATACCTTGGGCCAATCGTGTGTATTTATTATCATCTCCATATCAGGTAAGAGTTTAATGATTTTTAAGATAAAATGTTCATTTCCCTCGCAGCTGTAAAAAAAATAATAAAAATAATCTAATCTAAAGAAACTACGTTTCCTCTAAAGCGACAGACCTATTGGGCTTTTCCAGAAAAAATCTGTTCACCCAATGTTAAGGATATGAACTTACACTTAAAATATCAAGACCCCCTAGATGTCCAAAAATAGTACTTCAACCCCCTGGATTTGTCCTGTTTTCGCATTGAGACACCTTGGACATCCAATTTTTTGTCAATATTTACAGGTGAGACCCCCTACAAATCCGCTTTTCAACAAAGCATCACCCCCCTGGACGTCCATAATTTGTGACAGTGATACCCCCTGGACGTCCGATATCCTCAACATAGTATACAGTTTTTTTCTGGAAAAGCCCATTTCTAACCACGCGTTAATGGCTTTTTTAAACAGACTATACAAAAGTTTAGATTTTACCGTGCTTCGAAGATGCATCTTTTCTCTCTGTACAGCCTATGATTAATGATTTGATAATGTGTACCAATATTCTTTTGCTTTGCTTTTAAAAATTGTTCATGTTTTATACCACCGCTGTCAACCCATTCTCTGAAGTCATGTCTTCTTTGTAATTTGTAACAATCTTCTGATGAGCATTCTTTGTATGATTTCTTTGCTTCAGTGATCAAGTTCAGATATTTCTCCCACTTGGCTTTAATAGGAGAAAACATAAAAAATCTTAAATAAGCTAACACATTTGAAGAATCGGCGATAAGCGGGGTTGGTGGTTTAAAGGAAAGCCAACCGAGTCTTGGCCCAAAACCTCGCATTTTAACAACATTTTCGAGCAACGCACTTCAAAGCGAAGCAAGGACCAAAAGACGAAAAGCGACTTCAATGTGTGGTAAATAATCCTATTGTGCTCATTTACAGGTTCCATATTTTTCGTTTGATCCAGCACCTCGCAGTCTAAAACCGCTATTAACATTGGCGGTGTACAGGGTATCCGGAAAAAAAGCGGAACGCCATAAGTTGATTCAAAGCATCGACTTAATGTATGCAAAATAACTTTAATACTGTCAATTAAAATTCATAAACATTAGTCCCAATTGAGCACTTATTTCTAGCAAGACTTTTATGACCAATGTCATAGTTATTTGAAAACTTTCATTGATTTCATGTTGCAGTATTGTCATTTTACTTGCATGTATTGTTTTTCAACGATCTTTAGCGTTCCGATTTTTTCCCGCTGCCCTGTACATAATGGACCTCAGCCCGTTCAAGTTTAGCAAAATGTCAGATAGCGGTAATACACAATTTGCAACGGTAAAATATCAACAAAATCTAAGAATACAAAAAGGTACTTTGAATAAAACTTAGTAACAAAACAGTTAGGACGGCAAAATATCTGCAAAGTGTACAATTTGCAATAAAAATAAATGCTTGGAATATAACGCAATACAGTTAGTTAGGCTAACTGGTGTACAGAAAGTCAGGGAATTCTTTGCAGCAATTTTGCAGCACCTTCCCCATTTAGGAAAGTATTATCGCGCAAAACAAATGCATTGCATGGCATAGAATTATAATAATTGCAGCATCTATCATATTTCTATATTGTAATGAATCAACAGATACTGCACTAATGTGACCTTGCAATTTCCGCAAAGGTAATGGATCGAGTTTGGATAGCACCCCGACCTCTCGCTTGTCGACCGACGTCGCTAACGATTGCGGTAAAGAAATGCGGAAATTGCAGAAACTGGAAAGTCACATTTGTGCAGGTGATTCATTACAATATAATATGTAATACGCACTTGGTTCCATATCATAATTTTAATTCATACCTTCTTTTGTATATTTCAATTTTTCATGTTCTTCATTTCGTGGAGAACCACAGCTGCCATTTTGACAAGACTGTTCTTCTTCGTTAGCATTGATGTTTGTCAGAAAATACAATAACAAAACGAGAATGTTCAATTCCATTCTTCATCAGGTAGATCTTTTAGAACTATAAAAAATAGATTGTATATCACTATTACAAACATAAAATGAAATGGGCGACTGATCAAAGAAACTAAATAGTGCATTAAATTTATACGTGGTTGAATGTGCTAGTAGAGTATTGTTGAAAGTGTACATTTTATTAATATGTGTTTTATCTACTTCTCGTATTTTAATGTTTTGGAATAAGTGCAGTAAGAAGGAGTGTGCAGGAGTGTAAAAGATGTGAAAACATCATGTGAGAACAAGCAAATACTTCACAAGCCGAGAAAATATGTGTAGCAGTGAGGATGAAGTGCAGCAGTTGAGAAAAGTGCGACAGAAGTGTAGATATGTAAATAAGGTGCATGAGCAGAAGAGACGTGTAGAAGTATGGACGGATATAGAAGAAGTTGAGAAGTTTAGAGAAGTCAGAAAAAGTGCAGAAGTAATAACAAAGTGCAGAAGTTGAGAGGGAGTCCCAACCTAATAAGATTTTGAAGAAGCTGGAGGAGTCATATTTTGATTGTGGAGTCTTCTTTCTCCATATTATAGGGCATGCCAGAAGTAGATATATTTTATGTTCTCGTACCCATTTAATGACTGGTAACAATTTTTTCTAGAATCATCGCACTAATTCTTTAAACCAAATCAATAATTTTGATATCGTTGGGTAGGTTTTGAAAAGCCGAACGACTTGTCAGTCATAACTTCGCATTGCAGAAAGATTTGCGAAAATTTTTTTCACATTTGACATTGCGAAAGACTTAGGTTTTTTCTTACTAAAAATTCTGGCATTTCCATTGTTTTAGTAAACAGTTGAATTTTTTTTCAATTTCAGTTCTTCGCTATATAAATAAAAACTTCTTTAAAGAATATTAGTGCAATAAATAAAAAACTAGCCTTAGTTTATTTCTACCTTGTGACACAACTACAAAGAAGCCATTGTGGATTTTCACAGTATAGCAATTTTTGCCACCAAAAGCCTCATGACACAAGACTTGAAGAATTGAAAATTTGCGCGTACGATTTTTCGTGTACGTAAAAATATGTTTGTATGCACGACGTGCACGCTACTTTTTTGTACGTGTTAGTTTGCTACCGTGTACATGATTAAACTCTAAAGATTTTACTATAAGTTAAAAGACGTTTTACGATGTGAATGCACTTTGGATTCACTTTCCTAATTTTCCTAATTATTTTCCTAATTTTCCAGTATTAATTATAAATAAAGGCATCTCAAAGTCTTGGAAGATAACTGTAAACAAAAAGCTTTTGCGTGCACGGTGCTTAAACGGACAGGAGCTTGACGCAATTCATCAAGCCCTGCATGATGCTGGATGCGACCCAAGAAGCTTTCAAATTGCAGTAGCACGGGAATTTTCTTGAGCCAATTAGGAATTTTTACGTGATTTCATATGATTGGATTTGATGATTCAATAAAAGAAAACAAAATGACGGAAATTTTATAACCCATATTGGTCTAGTGTCCCATAATGTAGGACACTTTCTTTTTACGGTCCTGGACCCCTGGGTAGACACCTAGGAGCGCCAAGACCCGTGAACAAGGGAGCGGTCCATGGTCTTGAAATAAACTAAGTTCAAAGATAGTGAATTTCTTGAAAAATGCTTCGTCATATATGGGCTAAGAGAGGCTATACAATAGCCATTGAAATAAATAAAACCCAAGCTGTATTGGACAGAACTCCAGGTATTCTTATAGTCTTCCAATCAACATTTTGAATCAGTTGACTATTTTGCGATATTTGGGAGTTTTTTTCCACTTTGATATAATTATTGCCAACCTTAACCCTATAATTCCACGGGCTCTGTTAGAACCGATTTCCTATGAAGGGAAACTATAAATTAAGCATGGTATCGCCCTGAAAACAGGAATGAAACAGGAATGATTTTTACCGACTTTCAATGTATACTTTTTTGGACCCCTCGCGTGTCAACAATGATGAAGTCAGCATCAATAGTAGTGAAAAAATTTAGGTGAAAACATTTTTTTCAGTAACTAGGAAGGTTTTCATAATTAGATGGGGGATATCCTCAAAATCTAATAAAGAGGCTGGATGTTTCTTATAGAAAATTCATTTACTACTTAATTTGGCAAGCATAAACCCTCTTCTTTATGATTATGCCTGAAAAATTAAAAATTAAATGAAGAAATGAAAAGATTAAAAAATCAAGGTTTCGATGCAATGGAAGTGTTCATTTATAGATCGTTAGGAAGGTCGGTTCTTGCCGATAATATACAACTTCAGGATATATATTATACTGCTATTAATTTCTAGATATAATAATTTACATACAAATTTACACAACTTATTCTTAATAATAATTATAGCAATATTATTAGTAACGTAACGTTTGTTTTGTACACCGAAGTGTATCATTTTTGGTAGGCCTTCCAGAATGTTAGACATCAAAAATAGGCCTTGAGTGGATGAATTTTCGCGTGGGTTTAATTTTGTTTATGGCTCAATTTTGGCCTTTTTCTTTGCTTTCCTTTTGTTTTTTATGAATTAGTAAAAATGAAAAATTTTGCGAGACCCCAAAAACTCAATAAATCGAGAGATTTTATCCACAAGAAAAATTAACCACTTGAGGCACCTTTACTTTACCTTAATATTTCTATATCACACGCTTCAATATCTAGAAAGTCATTCATTTCATTTCTAGTACAAAAATGTATTTTACTTTTAGTTACTTCATTCAACCAATACTTAATTATTTCCCAACAACCATAAAATAACCACGAGTAATTGATTATCAGACAAACTCCAAGCGTCTCAGGACAACAGCTTTTTAATATCCACAATATCTTTCGTACAGCTGTGTAATCCATATTTTTCATGGAGAAATCTTTCATGTCTATAACAAGACAAAAGGTTCCATCATGCCCAATTTGATCACAAATTAAGCAAAGTTCTTCCATTTTCAATGTAATGTATTTGTAAAGACTAGGATAATCGCCATGGTTCATATCATGAAGTCGCGGATATAATATGATTACTGGTCTTCCACACGCATCTTTTTCACTTTCAAGAATTCTTTCTCTTCTCCCTAATGCTTCTTTTTGTATATCTTTATCGACAGGGGAAATGTTATCAACGTCATAATTCACTCTCCATTTACAATAAATAATCAGAGCTTGAAGGCTATCTTCAACTGTAACATTAGCTTTAAGAAATCGTATAAGAGTATCTTCTTTGACCCATTCATCCTTCCAACATGGGTTCTTGTTCTGTTCTATAATGAAAATTTCTTTGAGACTTTTCAAGTCACTTTTTGTGAATCCTGGCCGCTTCATGTTATACTTAACATCCAGTTCCAATGATATATCAGTTAAATCCTTCAACGCCATTGTTCAAAGTTCTATTTAAGCTATAATTATCAATATCTTTAAAAGCCTGAAAACCAAAATCGAAAATCAACAGGTGCAATGCAAACTGCCTCATTTGAATAATGTACTTCACAAAGTACTTTAATAAAGATGTGTTGTTAGTTTTTGTGTCCTTTTCTCGTTTTCTTTCACTTTTATTGGCAGTGTGAAAATTAACTAAATTAACAGAGAAAAGCCCACCAAAACATGAATGCTATTTAGTAATACAGCTTGGGATCACAAAATATTAGGCATGTTTAGTTGTAACATTAAAAACTTTACAAATGTTAAAGAAAAATTTCTCAAAGACTTCCTAACAACTAATGAGTTTATGCCAGGTTACGCTGTAAGGCTATAAATCTCTAAGGCCTATTTTATAATTTTTTTGAGTTTGGGTCGACAATACTTATATTATAAATGTTGGTTGAGTTTAACTGAACTATGCCAAAGAGACTGATGGGATCGGCCTGGCATATCGAAAGTCTCGTTTGAGTGTGCTTTAGAAAATTGCAGTTACAAAATCTCATTCTTTTGCCATTTAAGTTCGCATCGAGGGTTCCAGATGCTTCAATGAATTCATTTTAACAAGATTGAAAATATTGAAAATATTTTCCAGTAGAAATTGAGAGATCAGATTACAGTACATTATATATGTGGTTTTTTAGTCTTAATTACAACATTGTAAGGTTTCAACAAAAAATCACAGTTATTACAGAGAAGGAAAGGTTACAACTTTTACCTAGAGAATTTAAGCAAATATTTGTAAACAGTATATACAGCTTGAAGAACATTGAAAGGGATTTTTTCATTTATTTAATAATGAGAAGTTATATTTTATCTATTAAAGCTGACAGAGAACCAATTATAATAATCTAAGATCTAAAAGTTAAAAAAATCTTCCATAACTAATAACCTCCATTTAGTAATTCCTTTTTTGAATGTTTTTTACCTACAGTAGGGACTACAAAAAGTTTATTGACTTTGGATTATTATTACTTCATATGTAGGTTGGTTTTAAAATTTCTATGCTACAACATTGTACAAAACAAAATGTTTTTCACCTTTAAAAATCTATGACATCTATATATTTTATATTTTCATATTTACACCAATTATATAGTTTGCTTGCTTGTTGAACAAAAATTGAAAGTACTTAGCTTTTTATTTGGAATCAAACTATAAATTAAAAACCTCCCTTTTGCAGACCACCTCCCTTTTTTAGTCCTTATACCTGTAAGAGTTTCCAATAAATCCAGGGGGAGCTGAAAGTTAAGAAAGTTGCAAATGAAGATAATGTTGAGAACACGGCACAGAAAAACTAATCAACCTCATGGCTGATTAAAATTCTATGGCTAATCGACTTATCACAAAGACCCCCGATTTGGTAAGCATAACGCATATGACACGAGAACTAAAAATTGCATGGTAAATATTAATGAGGCAATTTAACAGAACATAGTGACACATCTTAGATAACACCCCTATTTGCTCAGGAGATTTAGCGTTTCCAAGAAAGGTGTTCATCTAGATGAACTCCCAAATATTTGAAGCTTTCAATAGTGTATATGCGCCAGAGATAGATAGAGATAAATAGAGACTGATATTTATTGTGGATAGCCTCCACTAACCCAGACCCATTCGATGGCTGATTGGTTGTTTCCAGGAGGGTCCACAGACAGACATCTATCATATCAAATTTGCGTCCAGACAAGCAAATCGGTCGAATAATAGTCCTCACTAAATCAGACCAGCTAGACATTAGGATGACTGATTTTCAGTCAGAACACCTCAATGAATGTGACAGGAGTGGGATATAGAGAACCAGCAACCTCTCACACAATAGCACGCCTACACCATTGCACCACCGCTCACTGCTTGCTACATATGTTGCAAGGGTATTTTCTTTAAACCTGATTGAAGTCTTTTGCTTTCTTCAACTCTCAACAATACTGAAAGTTCTTGCTAACTGACATTCATACTATAACATAACTGTGTCATCATGTCGTCATACACAAAACAAACCAACATGTGCAGTCTCACTCACTCTCATATAGCTATTTTTAATGACTAATGTTTAAAAACATTTAAAAGGACAAAGAATGTCAGGAACAATGACTGATCAAACAAAAATTACATATACGTATGTTAAAAAATAAAGACTAGCAAAGTAATTAGCCAGATATCTGCCTTCCATCATCTGCCTTCCTGTTTCGTGTACCGAACTTCGGCCTTAAATGTTTATTGACCTCGATCCAGAAGGTTTACCTCTAGTTATTACTGAAAAACGGTAATTTTTTCTCCTTGAAAAAGAGAGGAAAAAAATAAGAAGCCGAACTGCTATACCATGGTGACCACAGGGCGAGCTTTTTCGCTCGGAGCTGTGAGGCGGAGTAGAAAAACGCCCTGTGGTCACCACGGTAAACTGCTAGGGAGCGGAAAGTTACCGGAGGACGAGCGGTGATCGTGAAGGTTGTACCCTCTGGGGGAGTGGGGAGTGTTGGGACACTTAACCAAAATCGGGTACGAGGACGTGCCGCAGGTCAGGGTACCCTTTTTCAACTCATCCAGTCTCTCCAAGGGTTACGAAATCCGCAAAAGCCAGTCCCAGGTAGGGTTTTTATATCTGAAAAGTTCCACGTAGGGTATATTTTTCAAGCTTAAATGGAGTTAGCCTGTACCAGACTCTACATATGTAGAACACCGTGGGGATAATCAAATTTTCCGTACCGGTGCAGCGGACTGTTACAGGCTAAAATGGAGTATTATCGAAAAAAGTCGCTCACAGGGAAAATTCGATCCCAGCGCAATTTATTCGCTTTTTCGATATCAATCGCTATAGTGCTCACTCTGATGATGACCTCTGATGGTTGCTTATAAATGGCACTGGCATATTAGACTCGGTGAACCACACTATATATGTGGTGTTGTAAAAAAATCATCTATTTGCCTCGCTTAATTTAAAGTAGGACAAAAGATAAAATGCCTTTATGTTTGGCTAACAAAGATGAGATTCAGTTTATTAACAAATTAAAAAAAACTGGGTAAGTTGTATGAAGCTAATTAGACGTTTATTGTTAAGCTTAATTGGTCAGTGTGTTTGAAAAATTATATACAGAGTGGGTCCCGAAAAAAAGTAGCCCGAAGTTTCAAACTTCCATAACTTTTGATCTACAAACAATTTTTATGTAATTTTTATATCACGTGATAGAGTTTTGAATTTATAAAATAGTATGACTGACTTTCTTATCCAAAAAATAGTTTTTAATATTTTGAATTTTACCAAAACTTTACCATTAACATGATAACGATCATTAAAAAGTATATTTTAATAAAGTCAATTATAAATTAATTGCCGTTTAAAGCACTAAGTCTGATAAGGCACTATGACGCAGGAACTTGGTTCTATCAAAGGGAAATTAAGGTTCCTTAAAAAATGTGATGAAACTTGAAACGCTGATGAAGCTCAAGAAGGCTGGAACAGTTTAGAAAAAATCGACTGGTCCAGTAATTCATTCTTCTTTTTTCGACTATATATTTCGAAATTATAACATAATTGCATCTTCAGGTCTAAAACCAGTTTTTTTTTCAGGAACCAGACGAAAATAAAATTTTCCATTACATCTACTATTATTTATGATGTTTTACGGTTTGCAGAGTCTGGTACAGGCTAGAATCTCCAGCACTGACTTAAGATAAGGTGTGGAGTATATCTAAGTAAGATTTACTTAGACTTGAAATGGTGTTTTCATTGTTGTATTCCCACAATCTTCGTGTACGAGCTAAGCAGGATAAGGAGCGGTGCCGCAGTAGTATAGTAAGCTATGCTGTTGTTTAAGGGATCGACTTGGTTTGACTGAAAGCCAGTCTATGACTGTTACTCGACCCATTCGCTTGCCTGGGATTAAACTTGATGTGTGATGATTGATATCTGTCTGTGGACCCTCCGGAAACAGCAAATCAGCTTTAAATCGGGCCTGTGTTAGTGAGGCTATCTAAAACAAATATCAGTCTCTTTCCAGCATTTATGGTAATGACTGACTTACGGTGAAGTCATCGTAGGCGCCAGCTCTACAGGTATTTGGTCGCTTGTTTTCAATCAATTTCAAAATATAAAAAGAAGTCTTCATTTTTCGTTTATTTGCTTCACAGTTTATTGTTTCTATACGATTTCTATACAATTTTTCATAAACTAACAATCGTTTTGATAATCTGAATAATCCTTTAACGGAAAAATTCACCATATTTTCAGATATGGTTAGACTAGCGTGCTAATCTGTTTTTCGCAATTTTTTTCTGAAAACCAGTCTAGCACGGCATTTTCCGGACGGAAAAGAAACTTCTTTTAGTAATCTAGTTTATATGGTAAAAATTTTCTATGTGTAGTTTTTTTTATAGTGAGCTGTTGTTATGAGAGAAGTGGTTGTACATAGTTTGTTTTTAAGTTGTGAATATTTTTAGTCTTTTCAAATGGTTAAAATCTTTCTTCTTACACAGTTTTCACCAGAAACCTCAAACCCAGGTGCACAAGGAAGATCTCTGAAATCATTCGTAACTACATTAAACACCTTATCTCGATCGCAAACTTGGTAATTGTTAGTGTTCTGACTCACCGAAATCTTCGTTTTTTCCCCTTTCAAGTCAATCGTCACTGACCAATTGAATTTGATAGGACGATTGACATTTTTCTGCCCGTTTTAATTTTTTTAATTTTCCCTTTCGTTCCGTTCTCCCTGCATGCTCGACAATGACAATTTGTAAAACCAGCTTGATAAAATTCATAAAATGAGTATTCTGGATTGCTACAAGTTTTTGTAGTTGCAAGACACGACGTAAAATCAAGGCTGTTCATAAAGGCAGCACATTGTCTGAATGATTTTAGGATAGTCTGAGGTTCTGCCATGGTTGAAGGTGTGGATGATGATCTAGCAACTGATAGACCTGCTGTAGTTGATTCATTTCTGGATCCTGATAGTATTGCTTGAGCAACATAACTCAAGTTAGATTGTGGTTGATGATAAAAACCTGTTTTTGTTGATTGCGTCGCAGAACTTTCACTATTTGGAGAATTGTGATTACATTTCCACGTCACATTCATGATGGTATTAGATTTTACGTTGTTGCACAAAGCACAGTATTTGTTTTCAGAAATTAGACCATCTTCGTCAACGACAGGGATCTTGTCATAGCCCTGTGATAAACTATCATTGATGCGTAAAACGACGTTATGAATAAATCGAATCAATAAATGTAGATTTCATGTACATTTTAGTCGTTCTGAAATTTGGCAGGCTTGAAAACGGTTCAACTTTGACACACTCCATTGCTGGATGCCTTTCCATTTCGTTTTGAAATTTTACCATGTAATCCTCTAACGGCAATGGGTTTGATGGGAAGCTGTTATATTGACTATCTCTGGGATCCATCACTTACCATACATTCAGGAGTGCAATCACAGCCATATTGTAAAGTACGATTATTACACAAGTAAGATCCTTCCAAAATGTGATCTTGAACATCAGGTAGTTGTTCTTGAATTGTTTCCGGCGGGTATATTGTTTTCAAAAACTGCATATAGGGAAATTCAGTGTATACTTGACTGCATCCCAAACAAAGAAGTATGGTTGCCCAAAAAGGGATCTTTCTAGTCATGTTTTTCAGTTAAGAATTTTCAACATTGTCTTCATGCACTCATTGTTTCATATTTCTTTGAAAAATAAATTATTCAGAGTAATCGAAATTGAGATTATAAAGTGAGAATAAAACATATTAAAGTAAACAAAAAGCCTTTGTCAAAAGTACTGACAGGGAACAGTTTTCAATGCTAACAAAAACTGTGGGGGCTCTAGACCCCCTGAACCCCCTGATCCCCGGCTCAGGGGATCCCCCCTATCTTGTTGACATGGTTATCTTAATTTACCAAAATAACTGTTTGGTTCTGCTCTATGGTGACTTCCTGGAAAGATAGACCTATGCGCACGGTTTCTATTATTGCATTACTCGAGAAATTACATAACATTTCTACATAACATCAAAGTTATTTACAAAAAATACCATAAAGGATCTTTGGTTCAAATTTATGATACGAATTAAAAATCAAGCAAATCATGAGCTTTAAATTTCGCTCGTCGTCGCAGTCTTCGATTTAATCAGGAGGCTACAGAAGGGGCTTTCGAAGTCTAGATTATCTAGCTATGAGTGCCCTGAAGTGGGCTTTATCAATCAAATTATGAGCTTGTTTGCAACAAAACATATAATCGGACAATAATTAAACATAGAATTTACAAAGATAGTTGATAATCAATATCATTTAATAATTTATTATAATCAATATCTTTATAATTTCTATATTTAACTACCTTAGGCCTCAATTTATGAAATTTAGTCTTAAGCATAGTAAGAATAAGACCACGGTGATCACTTAACCCTATTCAAACTGGGCTTTTGAAGGCTCCTGAAAACTGGGGAGGGGGGTATTTTCATTCCCCCTCTAACTCCTTTAGTAGTCGAATTACTCTGAAATTTTGTATGGATGTTACGTATGAAAAAATACTGTCACATACAAATATTTGAAATGATTTCGTCATTTTTGACGATGACGTCAGCATTTTAATTATTTTTACTGCTGTCATTTGTGATGGGTTTTAGCAATAATTTATAAACATTATAATTTTCTTTTTCTTTCTTTCTTATTGTAAGTATCAAAAATTAAATAAAAAATAAAAATTTTGACACAAAGTTTCATGAATAATTAATTAGATGATGACAAAAGTGACATAATTGTCATGAATGCTTAGTGATCAAAATATTGTGTTTTTTGCAAAAATTATAGAAACTTTTTTCAATATTATAAGGGAAATATAATGTGATAATTTTGGAATCATTTCATCATGCAGAATATGAGTAAAAAGTGAAAAATGTCAAATTTATACCAAATAATAAGTTACATATAATTTGTCATGCATAACTAATTAGATAAAGAATATATACATATTTGAAATCAGCACATAATTTGTGACAAAATGATGTACGATAAACTATATTTTAGAGATTATGAAATATTTTTTGTCATACCTATCTGTCAAAAAGGTGACATTGCTTGAAATGACGTTTTTTTTGTATTTTAATCTTAGCAATATGTTCCGAAATAAAATTTGAGAAAAGTCTCAAAAAATCAAAGAAAAAAAATTGTTATTACAGGAGTTATCAAAAAAAAACTGGAGGGGGGGGGGGGTGAAAATAAGCCAGTTTCAGTAACTCCTGTATATCAAAAGCTATGTTTCCTATTAGTATGAGGTCTATGCATTGGCCTTGTGGAGATTTTCACAGGTGGGTTGCCTAATATGACCATTTAAGGAGTGACTTTCAATGAAATTGCTGAGGAGTTTCTGGCGTGGAATTAAAATCAATATGAGGCGCTATAAAAATCAATCATATCTGATAATTTGTCTAAAAATACATTCAGGTTTTCCTTAGGATTACGTTAAATATTAAATAATAACCATTTACATTTCTTCAGATTTAATTCAATAACAAATCATTGTAATTGGTCTGTGTCAAAATCAAATAATTTCCGGGATGGAATATCTGATCTGACAAAAAAATCCGAAATATTAAGTCTATAGGGTTTTTGAAAGAATCTAATATAAATTGACTTGAAGGAAAAGAGCTGTCCAGTTTAGTTTCAGCAATTCCGAGCACATTAAAAGAACCATTTACAATATTTGCTAAGTTATCAAATTTGTTCCGAATAGAATTATCAGGATAAGATCTTTTCAAGTTTCTCATATGATCGATATCAAGTGTTTTTGTCGTGTTTATGGATGATTTTGTAGCAAAGGTATCAAATCATAACATTTTATCATAAATGAAAACTTTGAGGTTTGTAGCTAACTTTGAGGATTAACTTCTTCCTTCTCAAACATGTTTTGTTGAGGTTTGAGTTGTCAATGATGTTTAGCCCATTGTCCTTACAAAAACGACCTAAAGTAGCGTTAAGTTCTTGAACTTTCTTTGACAATCCAGGTTTATCATCACGTAAACATAGACTTGAAAAAGTGACATTTGTACCAGGAGATTTTGTTATTGGATCTTATTTCATAACCGGGAGTGTCTCCAGGATCACTAAAAGTACTATTTGGCTTCTGTTTTCTGAATAAAATGCCCTTTTTACTCTGCCAAAGATGGAACTGCCTGGAAAAAAAGGATAGTGAAGATGAATAACTTCACATACATGGACAAGCTACGATACTAAACAAAAACGATACAACAGATATATTCACAGAACAGAGAATCTTCACATAATATAAGAGTAGCACAAGAAACGAAGATTGCAAATCAAAAGTGGTGTATACTAGATAGATATTGTAAATATGTTCGCCATAATATAAATTTAAGAAGCAATAAAAACAAAAAATATTTGTACGATACTTGGTACTTGGATGTTTTTGTGGCACAATACGAAAGCAGTCAACGAGCCATTTTTGCAAAATATCTGTTCGGAAAGCATGTTTTTCCTAGAAATTTACATGTGTTCGGAGAATATTTCGATTCCTTGCTGAAAAATTTAATGTGTTCGGCTGAAAGTTTCGGCTTCCTGGAAAATATGGATGTGTTCTGAGAGCATTTGATGCCTGCTAGATTTTATTGGCTTTCGTGAAAAAAAGAACAGTTATTTTGTGTTTTGGGCTCCTTCATTTTTATGTTTTCGATCTAAAATTCTAGTCTTCTGGAGAATACGACCTGTTCTGAGACGATTGAATGCCTGCTAAATTGTTTTGAGCTCCTTGATTTTACTTTTTTGAAGAAAAATGTTAGCTTCCTAGATTTTTCGAGGTGTTCTGAGATTATTTGGATTTGGCTAGATTCCTTGTTACTGTGACCTTCCTGTAAAGAACATATATATACTGTATTTTGCTTCTGACAATAATGTAGAACGCCTGAAGAACACCTTTTAAACTTTGAAATGATCTTCTTTTAACGGTAGGGATACAAAAGGTCGTTAATGTTATCATTCTTCCATAGCTCAAGTCGGCTTTTCGAGCGCATCCGACTTGTAATCTGCAAGACAATCAAACAACCTGAAAACCTGATGAATACCATTTGCAATGACACTGTACTCCCGATAAGTGGGACTTTCAAGGAACAAAAAAAATGCGTCCCAATTAGCAAATGTCCTAGTAAACCGAATCTCCTTGGAAGTAGGACTTTGTTATGATACAGTAAAAAGTCCCTAACGAAAGATTTTACATGACAATCGACTTGTCACGTACATTTAGGATTTAGTTAGAGCAATAGAGGAAAATGAGTCTAACATTGTGGTAATGTTTAACTTGAAATGGAAAGATTTAAAAAGGAAAGGTTGAAGACACTTTTACATCAAAAGTCATTGAATTGGCATTTATACTACATTTCTTTAGACGGGTTGCAACTGGAGCTAGCTTTTGTCATACATATGTAAATCATTAAATATTTAACAGAATTATGTCAAATTTTTATATTTTGCTGTTCAAAACTAAGAACATATATATTCAAGTATTAATAATCAACATCTTCTCAAACGCAAATAAACAAACGAAAATTACAACTCGTATTTCTTGTCTGTCGTTTTTACGGGCCCCGAGGGCCGTTGTAAACAAAAAAAACATAATTTGTCGAAAGTATACTGTACATAGCATAAGGGTATAATATGGTAAGAGTATGAGAAAGGTCCTATTCCGCATTACTC
>JAUBWS010119738.1:0-27781 GCA_032270445.1 Darlingtonia californica
ATATTTTTATAAGCGCCCCTCTCTAATAACCGCCCGGGCGCTTATTAGAAAGAATAATATTTACGCGGAAATTAATAGGCGTCCGGGCGGTAATTGGAATTTTTTTGAGAAAAAACGAAAATTACGTAATACAAACGAAAGATTGTCTTTTGAAAATATTCACATGATGTTTACAATTATAAAAAATGTTAAAAAGATGCTCCCTTCTTAATTTCTAAAGTTTCAATGTTCATATGAATAGCTTTTCCTTTCTCCATCTTTTTGATTCCTTCTTGAAATGCTTTCACATGTTTTTTGTTTCCAATGATACTATAGGTCGCCGGTACAACTCCAACTCCTTGTTCATGATAACCATCGCAAGTTGGGCACATCATATTTTGCCACATCAAAATTTATTTTTTTCGAATCAACATTTGAGTCTTCACAAAAGGCTCGTGTGTGCTCCCAACATTCGTCAAAGTGATTGTATCCCAGACGATTCCACTATTACTAGTGTCGCCATAAACACCATTCAAATACGCTTTCCAGCAACTATTAAACCACCATCCGGATTGATATTCTTGTCCGCAGAACCTGAAAACACTACCATCCTTATCTTTATCTGGAGTACTGAACATCATTTGATTATGTTCCTCGAAATTAAGATTGTCAACATTTGATAAATGTGTACCCAAAATAGGAATGTAGGTTCCAACAGTAAGTCGGTAAAAATCCTCTTCATCAGCAACCTTGAACTCGTCGTAAAATGGGTAATACTTTGAACCACTTCCTTGTTCCAAATAAAAAAGAATTTGATTGCTTTGATCCTTGGTCAAGTTATGTAGACGATCATTTCCATACCAAAAGTTGCCATTTAATTCACCGAATCCTTCCTTGTAGTCAACCCAATTTCGGTTAAAATTGATGGACCCATCAACTCGCTGTTGAATCACCGTCCACCCACCACCGAGAAAAGACATTTCACACAATATTGGCTCGAATACATCATGACTGTACTTATTGATTCCATAAACACCATCGATTCTCCAACCTTCATTGTATACGTCTTTGCAATCAGTAGCATCACTTACCAGCGCAATAAATCGTTCTGTTAATGTTGAAAAGATATTGCACTGATGTTTCTCGTAATACTTTGTTGTTGCGCTTTGGTTGGGTTGCTTGGTTATGAGACTACCAACATTCATTCTGTTTACGTTTCGTATGTTGCAGCTATTTGCATTTCTGAATGTAGCAGATTTGCATTGCGGATTCTGTAAAGTTAAAAGTAGATAGATGTAATATTTAGCCTGAAAACTACGGTGGCCCGCAACTCTCACTTCGCATACAAACAAAAACAAAAGAGAAACATATACACAAAAAAGAATTGCTTACATATAAAAAATAATCACTCACAAACAAAAAGGAATTGCTTACAAACAGAAGAGAATTGCATACGGCGATACTCACGGCAAAATCTCACGGCAAATTCTCACTGCAAATTCACACGGCAAATAGCCACGTCAAAATAATGTGGCAAAGTTGCAAGTAGTGGATGTATCTCTATCCTCACTAATCATTCTTGATATCTTAAAGCGTCATCATTGTCATTTTTACTATCTTAAACCTTAGAAATAGGTAAAAATAAAATGAATAAGCCAAGTGGTGTATATAAGTAGCAGAAGGGAGGTGAAGTTTAGTGGTAATGGCAAGGTGGATGGGGAAAGAAAGGAAAAAGGATAGCAAGGATGAAAGTAAGGATTACAATAACGACAAATGATTGCCAATGTTGATTGACAGGTAATCCCTAAGTCGCATGTAACTAAATGTTTTATCACCTTAATTTCATTCAGAGACATACGTCTTCCTACAACCTTTTGCCTTCAAATTTGTCGTGCATTTTTGTTGTAGCTATTTGCCGTGAGAATTTGCCGTAAGAATTTGCTGTGAGAATTTGTCGTGAGCTTTTTATTTTTGAATGATCCTTTTTTATTATAGAAATCTTTTGTATTTGTAAGGATTTATTTTTTGTGTGTAATGGTTTTCTTTTGTTTTTGTTTATATGCAAATGAGAGTTGTGGGCCACCGTAGAAAACATTTCAAAGTACTTTTCAATTAGCAAAAATTAATAGAAATTAAAAAAAAAAACGCGTTCTGAAACATTTCAAAAAGTCACTAAAACCTTATCTATCTGTTTTTTCAGAATATTGTGACGCAACGCGATTCTCCTTTTGCATCGTCTACTAATCTTTAGAGCATCGAAACGTTTGCTATATCTTTTTTTGGTTTTTACCTTGGATTGACCTAAAACTTGTCTGTTTTTTCTATTTCACATTACCTTTGTTTACAAAATTAAACTTGTTCAATGTAGTGCGAAAAAGTTTTTTTCAGGAATTATCCAGTCAATTTGTGTTTTCTAAATATATGTGACTCTGCAGAAACTACATTCTTCGGAAAAAAAATTAACACTCTTTCAATTTGGTAAAGGGTGAAATTGATATTATGTACGCAGATTTAATGCGGCAAAGCAACAACTGTTTTGAGTTTGGAACAAACTTGATATGGTTCAGACGAAAAATATCAGATTTGCCGATGACTTAATTTGGCAATTTCAACGATTCGCAATTGCACCTGAAATTTCTTGTAGGAAAAAATAAGCATTTTAGCATTTTACTAAGAAAAATACTTTAATGATTATGGCCGGAGCACTGCGATTTCTATCACAGAAATGGTTGATTTAACTCTCTTGATTCTTTTCATGTTCTATCTAATGTTATCGTATGAAAAATTTGTATTTTGTAAAAAATTGGTACTTTGATGAGATAAACTTTATTGTGCGTAGATAAAGTTTCCCGGTCGGCTTCACAAGAAGAAGATAAGAATGCAAAAGTTAAACAGCTTACGGCATGGCATTTTGCACGGCATGTAATTTCATCAATGTTCCCAAAACTTTGTTCCCAATCATTACTTCTTTTGGAAGAAACATCCATATCAATGAGTTCGGTAAAGATGGAATCGCCAACATTGCACTGGTTGTTTGCCAAAGCACTAACAATTGCAGCGATCAGGAAATGTTGAATCAACAGTTTAAAGCAATCCATTTTTCTTATAATCGGATATCATGTTTCACTTTTAGTAAGCTGTTGTCTCTCGTAAATAGTCTCCTTTCGTGTTTAAATACACTCAGGAAATTGCCGCCAAAGGTAAGTGAACTAAATGCAAAAACAAAAAAGGTTAGCGGCTGTCTTCACATAAATTCAAATCGAAAAACTACACTTGACCACGAAATGAATAAGAAGAGAGAAAAAAAATTTGTATGTATGTATGTGAAGAAGGTGCCATAGGCGATCTAAAAATAATCAACACATTCTTGCGAGGTGGAAAATTCATTAAAAATTCATTTCACAAGCGTTACACGATTACCACAATATATGAAAGCCGATCTCAAACGAATAGTTTCAATAGTTTATTCCAACTGGTTCCATAAATATTTCATGAAGCATTGATATTTAGGGACTTCATGATTGATCAATCTTTCGATTGTAAAATAACATACCAGTCCATACCAACTCATCGAGACGATTCTCTTCCTCCAGTCTTTTTTCCGAACAAGCCCAAAAAACGGGTAATGTTATCCGTAAGGGAGTGCCATGCTGACGCTCCATGTCTCCATCTTTTTAAGAATAGCTACTGGACCGGGATAAATTTTTTAAATGAAGAAAACCAAAATGCTTTGCAAGAAAACAATATCGAAAATCATCGAGCTTGTTAAATAGATTTTTACAAAACCGATTAACCTTATTCTGTCACTTACTTGTCTTAGATAACTTCTTTTCAATTCTGGCAAGCTGAAACTTTAGACAATTAATATCATTTACTTCTGCACTTTTTCTGAAATTTTCAGATGTATATGACAATCAACTGGCTAATTATGCTCAAAAAGAGGCAGCAGGGTGTCAAAATGCAATTAATTTTGGTGTAAATT
This sequence comes from Darlingtonia californica, assembly GCA_032270445.1. Lineage (NCBI taxonomy): Eukaryota > Viridiplantae > Streptophyta > Magnoliopsida > Ericales > Sarraceniaceae > Darlingtonia > Darlingtonia californica. Next base: position 3,962 of record JAUBWS010119738.1, read on the forward strand.
GCCCCAAATTTGAAACCGCGATAACTTGAGATAGAATAATGCTTTTTGCCTGAAACTCTCACCATTTCATTATCATCATAGATCTAATCTACTTACGTCATTAATGAATTAACTCTTTAGAAAACAAATTCATGAACAACTGATGATTCATCTATATTCCCATTGCCTGGCTATTCAAAAATCAAACAGCTTGGAAAAAACTTTTTTATGTCAGGAGATATGGATCTTCAAACATTCCCCCTCAAAAGTCATGTTTTCACATTCTTTATGATAGCATCAAGTTACCATAGCTACCACTTTTAAACGTTCAAGCTTACAACATTACTGGTTATTTAGACAGTTAATGGTTCCTCCCTCCACATATACAGAGCCCAAAAAGCTCATATATAATATAATAGAGTTAATAATTCACAGTTACAGTACTTACCTATTTTAAATAATATCAATATGCTGGGTAAGAAGAAGTCAACTTTTGTTGATATACTATTCCCATATTTTTTGATGCGTCTAAAGTTTAAGTTTTAGCTGCGCATTAACGAAAGATTTCTAAAAACTTATTGCATAATGTGAAATTGCATTAAATTCAGATTTTAGTGATATAGAATTTCAAAACTTTCATTCGTTCAGGGGAAAAAGTTTTTTTTTTCTTTCTCATTTTCTTCCTTTTTTTAATTTTTCATTTGTCAAATCAAAATTGTACGAAATTCTTCCACTCTTTTAAAAGCTACCCAACGATATCAAAGTTATTGAAGTTCATGCAACGAATTGATATTAATTGGAAAAATAAGTGTTATGAAAAAATGGTACTTATTAATTGAAATTTCAAGAAGTGGAACTTAAAATGTAGAAAATGTCCATCTTTGAGATGGCATGATTTTATTATAATCTTCCCTGAAAATGTTGTCTCGAAAATGAACATTTTAATCCACTTTTGATGAGTCTTGACATCGCAGCTGCCTATATTTCGACATCAAAGCAGATTTAAGTTCCACTGAAAAAGTATTTTCCGTATTCTCGTCCAATTAACAACCATAAAGCATTCCCAGAGGTGGAATTAATAGCTTCAGAAATTTTCAGGCACGTGCCGCCTGAAGCTTCATACCCTTAGAAAGACTTTTTTTGACAATTTTTACAAGTTTTAGACGGTTGTTGGTACTTTTAGCGGGATCATTTTTGTAAAATTTTCTCGGAAATCTCAAACGTTTTCCAAAACTTTGTTAAAATCACAATTCTTAAAGGAACTGAACACAAAATTTTGTGATATTGCGACCCTTAAGCCGGGTGTCCACTGGAAATAGAAAGAACGAATTTTTAAAAATTCACGAAGAACGAATTAATTGACGAAGACCGAAAGTCATTTCGCGAACACACAGTGTGTCCATTGAAAGAATATTTTAAGAAAATATGCTTTCATTCTAAGGAAAATCTTTTTTGACGCATTTACCATGGACAGTGAGGACGAACTGTTGTGTTGCTTTAGTCGTTTTAAGGAAAAGAAAAAAGAAAAAGCGTAAGCATAAGATATAGGTATAAATATAAGGATAGATCTTCACAACCAAGCTCCTGGTCAACTTTGAGCCAAGCATTTCAAACTTTGTTTTTATCTTTGAAATTTTTGCACGATTTATTGTATAAACATTTATATCTTCTGACAACTTCAGCCAAGTTTTCTTGTTCTCTAATTTCAAGTGGAGATTTCTTACCCATCTTATTAACTAAATGCATACAAATATTGGCACACAACAAAAGACTCAACACAGAGTATTAATTTTTCACTTGCAGTATCGCGGAGCTTTCATAACAAAGGTCTTTTCATCAAAACTCACATTGACGTCATTATCACCGCGGCATTTCTTTGAAGTACATATTTTTCGCGAAGAGCGAATATTTTTAAATGAAAACTTTTTCAATCTCATTCGCGAAAAAATATGCGACTTTTCTTTCGGGATTAACAGGTGTTCACATTCGCGAAAGTGTGTCCACTGCAGTAAGATTTAATTTTTTCGCGAAAGTAATTCGCGAAGAACGTATTTTGCTTCAGTGGACACCGGGCTTTAGCGGGATTCAGAAAGGTGAAAAATCATACGATTACGGGTGACACATATACCCGTATAATCCATAAGTTCAGTCCCAGTTGGGTTTGGTAAGGTTTTGTAAGCTAATAAACGATGAATTAATAAATCTTTAGCAATTTGGTTATTTTTTCAAGACTAGTTTCTACTCTGTGTATTTTTCTAACGCATCCATCAAAATCTATTTTTTGTGAATCATCATTTGAGTCTTCACAAATAGCTCGTGTGTACTCGCAACATTCGTCAAAGTGATTGAATCCACTATTTTTTGTATTGCCATTAACACTAATAAAATGCGCTTTCCAGCAACTCTTAATAAACTCCTAGCAAGATTGATATTCTTGCCCGCAGAACCTCGAACCATTACCATCCTTATCCTTATCTGGAGTATTGAACATCATTTGATTATGTTCTTCGAAATTAGGATGGTCAACTTTTAACTAAACTTTTAACTTTAACTAAATGTGTACCCAAAATAGGAATGTAGGTTCCAACAGTAAGTCGGTAAAACTCCTCTTCAACAACAACCGTAAACTCGTCGTAAAGTGGGTAATACTTTGAGCCATTTCCTTGTTCCAATCAAAAATGACATTTTGTTTTGAAAGAATTATACTTGTCACAAAAGCCTTTCGGTTTATGGTATTTTTTTCTGATTTCATATCACATTTTTTTTATTATATGAAACTTTTTCATTGTTGTCCAAAAAAAAAAATTGTTAAAACGCATAAACTCAAGTTAGTGTTTTTAGATATTTATAGAAACGGTTCTATCCAGAAAAATTTTTGCGCGGATCTGATCTGGTATAATAAGGTGAAATTAGTATTCTAAGTGCGAATCTAATTCACCACAACAAGAATAATTCTAAAATTTGCGTGGATTTGATTAAAGTATTTTTCTACCAAAAAAGGTGGTTCAAGATTAATCAAACTTGTTGCCAAAACGAATTGAGAAGAGTGAAAATCTGTCAAGGCTCGAGGCCGAGGTCACGTCGATACAAATCGAAAATAAACAAAGCTTGTCATAGATATGAATCAGGGGGAGAAAAAATAGTTGAAATGTATCTAAAACATCGAAAGCAGCCAACCAGGCATTTTTGCAAAATATCTGTTCGTAAGTCATGTTTTTTCTAGAAATTTCCATGTGTTTGAAGAGTATTTCGAAAACTACTACGCTGATGTGTTCGGTCGAAAATTTTCGGCTGCTAAATTATTTTGGCCTTCCTGGATAAAAGAACAGATATTTTGGGTTTTGGATTCCTGGATTTTGACTTTTTTTTAGAGAAACATGTTAGTTTCCTAGATTTTTCGAGGTGTTCTGAGACCATTTGGCTTTGGCTAGATTTTTTGTAACAGTGGCCTACCTTGAAAAAAATAACAGATATTTTGTATTTTGAGCTCGTCGGATGCTTTCGAAACATATCTCACAAGATCTAAAAGAATTCATTAAAAACTCTATTCAAAAGCGATGAACAAAATTTATGAAAGCCGCTCTTCACTGAAAAGGTTTTTTTTTCATATTTTATTCTATTTTAATCGTTTACATAAATAAATTTACGTTTCTATGCTATATAAATATATTTCCGTTTCTATGCTCCATGAATATAGCTATTTACGGACTTCATGATCGACCAATCTTTCTATTGTAAAACGTCACACAGCACATTATAACTCCACGGTCATTAAATAGTTCTTATGGTGATCTTTTTCATTCCCAGGTATTGCTTTTTACATTATTTCTTTAGTTAACCAGAGATATCTAAGAGGTGGGGCAAACTTAACCAGGCCATGTAAATAAGGGTTAAAATGCACGTTTTTAGTTTAGATATAGCTTATTAATTATTTTATAATGGCTGAGGATCGTGTTTTCAGCCTCGATTATTCTTAGAATATTCTTAAATTTTGTTATACACTTTTCCTTGATGATTAAAAAATTGATCTTTCGTACATGTTTTTATATTACATATAGAAAAAAATACTTTACTTTCTGTTCCCTATGTATTTCACATACTTTTGATAAAATATTTTCAGTTTATCGATTAGATCAGCCTGACCAATATTCTTAAGTTATAAATTTTCAGCCTGATATTCTTATAAAGAATATTCTTATAAAAAAGTGTGTAACTCAACAAATAGGCAAAGATACTAATTCCCTTCTGGACTTTTCAGGTAATCAAATGTAATTTTGGACATTTTGTGAAAATTTTAAATCATTTTGACGGATCAGAAATTATGGTTGTTTTGAGTTACGTGGGTAACAACACCAACAGCAACCCTAGACAAAATCGGTTAAAAACAATCTCGACCCCACTTCCTTTTCACTTTTGTGATATCGCTCACGTGACTCGCTCACAGATGGACGCTCCTAGAAGAGACTCTTAAGTCCCGTTTGTAGCATTAGCCTTCAAGCCACAAAAAGTCAACTTGTTTGATCCATGTCCAATGATTTGCTTATTCAATTTAACAGTAGAATCCAAATTCTATAGTTTCTTTGATTGTTTGCAGTCTAGAGATGTCAATGGCAACTAACCACTTCCTTGTCATGTTTCCGACATAACCTCTGCAACAAACTTCTACAGTATAATGCATTGCATGCCAGCAATCCTCTTCTAGTACAGTAGCCTGCGTAGGGTTACTGTAGTTATCTGATGACGTCATCACAAATGTCGATTTTTTTTTTAAATAAGTACTTTTCTTTACAGATTTACATCTCCAGAACTAATTGAGATTTTTTACTCTGTTTTGATTTTCTGAAAGTTAAAAGTAATACCTTTCATAATTAATCCATCAGATTTTATAAAAATCAAGTCTAGGCACTACGGATGGCCAAAATCACTACAAACTGCCCCCCCCCCCGCCATTTTGAACCGATGATGTCATCATAACTTTTTTGCATTCAACTTTTGAAAACAAATTCTTCCGACAGAGCTAAATATAATGAATGTGTCTGATTATTTTGGGGTTTAGTCAAACAGAAATAATGAATACCTGCGAATGAAACAGATGTGGCTACAGTCATTGTATTCATCATTGAGTAAGTAATGAAAAGGAAGTAAAGTTCAGTAGGAAATGCGTGTTTGATTTAAAATATTTCCCAAATCACACAAAACATTCATCAGACACTGTTTAAGCAGACAGTCATTTTATTAATCAAGATTCATTACATTGCCTCGTGTGACTTAAACTAATCATTTTAAATTTTCAGAAAATGTGTTTAATAAGATTTTGATAACTGCTGAAAAATTCATAGCATTATTATTTTTTGAGCTATTGAAAAAAAATTCGTGCACAGGCTAAATAAGCAAGCCCCGGGTAAAATTGGGTTAAGTTCATATTTAATTTTTACGGCCCTGGACCTCTACGACCAATGCTCTAAGCAGCGGTTTCCGGTCACGAAATAAAAGAATATATAAATGCTGAACATTCCTGGCACAGACGTATTTGATGAATAAAATTTCTATACTCCACGGTACTTTATGATACTGAATCGGTCAATCTTATTTACAAGCTGCTCTAAAATTTGTGGTTGCAAAATTCCTTTTAAATATTTCATTATATTCATTTTCATCTTCTTTTTTCGAAAATTTTTCTTTTGAAAAAAGATAAAGAAACCCAAAGTATAAGACTTTTCACTATTTGAATTTCACAGTTTTCCCTAACAATTCACGTCATCACGAAATATCACCTTGAAAGTTTACCTGAAAGTTCAATATGTTAGCCTACTGTACGATGGTTGTAGCAATCCGTGCTGAATTAACGAGGCTAAGCAGATCAAAATCTATGACATATGACGAATTGCGCAGTCGTTCTGGAAATTAGCTTGCCAAGCAACTTTCAGCTGCACAATCGATCAGTGTCTAAGTTCGGCTGCCGGTACGTCGTAGATCTTGGTTTGTTTAACCTTCGTATTAGTTGTTGGCGAACAATTTCGGCAGGTTTGCTTATGCTTACCAACATGTTGGCGAAGAAAAAAATGATTAGTAAACGTTTATTAATTTTTTTAATTATTAATTCATTACTTTCATACCTTATATTTCTTAATCTTTTACTTAGAAGCGGCAAAAAAAATGAATAGAAATATTCAAAAAGAAGTTTAAAAATACACACATTTATTTTTCAATATAAAATAAGCAAAAACTTTTCGGATAAGAATCCATCATCAGTGCTATAAGAAATTTAATTATTAAATGTCTTATAGCACTGATGATGGATTCTTATCCAAAAAGCTTTTGCTTATTTTATATTGAAAAATAAATGTATATATCTTTAAACTTATTGAATTATGGCAAATTACACATTCAAATTAAAAAAGAAGACTACGCAAAAAAGGTCAAGTTTAACGTTAGTCTGATTTTGTAAATCTTCAGATGAATTTGATCAACTTCGTGAGTTTTTAAGATTTCATTACTTCTCTTTGAAGATAAGCAACCGGTGAAATGAATTTATTCAATACGATTGTTCCACGTAAAAACTGTTGCAACAGACATTTAGAGAAAAAGAACGTGCATAAGTAGAATTAGTCTATCAAATATGCCGCTCCGGGCATTTTGCCCTACTCCTGGTCTATAGGCTAACGTCCAAAACCCAGTAAGTTAAAATCGCAAAGTGAGGAGCATGCGCAGTTACTATTTCTACCATAACAATAATATCACCAAAACAACATGGAAAAAGAGCCAATCACGTCGCTTTGTTACGCGCCTTATTAACCAATCAGCGTATCTATTTTTAACAATGTTTATAGTTTCCAGACTACTAATTCGGTTTTGGACGTTAGCCGATAGACCAAGGGTAGGGAAAAAAAGCCCGGAACGGTTTATCGGACAGACTAAAGTAGAATCAGTCCTATTAATACGCTGACTCAGATAACTTAACAGCAATATTTAACAAAAGAGTCTTTTTTTTCCAAAAAAACCGCTATTCCGGTTGCAATTTACCATAGTTGGATAAAACTTAGACAATACGAATCCCGTGAATGATTTAGAAAACAAAAGAAATAATTAAGCAAACAAAAGTATTCAAGAAGTCAGGCTGATACAAGCATTTTCAAAAGCAATGGAACACATTATCTCATACCCGTATAATTCCTATATTGTTGAAATATGAAATGGTTGAAAATGAAATTATTTCAAATGAGTTTCATGCCTTACACTATCAACATGTATTTTACTAGACGCGATTTTCAACTTTTTTCACCTGAAACGTACCTAAAATAAATACGTCAGTGATGATAATGGTGGTAACATTTACTACCGCACAGCTGTTTATCTATACTCTAGCATACCGAACAATTGTCCAATCTCCCCGTTATAAATTTTTGTAAAATTTTCTAACCCCCTCCTCCTCCCGAATTTCATCCCCCCTATTATTAATTTAAAATTCGAAACCAACTCGAGAATGTGTACAGATCTGCACAAAATTCATCAAAAAACGCATAAGAAACGAAAAAAGTTCAGCATGAGACTTGAATTTTTATCCATATGATTTTATATCATTACAGAAAACTTGTGAGCCTAAAGTATATGACAGCATTTTACTCTTTCTTTACCATATTTGTACCAAAAATGTTTTTGCGTCATTAACCTGGCCTGCGCGACCTAATCTACTTACGCTAATAGATACAAAGGAGCCTTCTTAAAACGTGTTTTTACTAAGAATTACTCGTAGAAGAGAATTTTATATTTATGATAAAATACACAAGATGATCCGAGCAATGCTTTGCCTATAAATAGAGAGGTTTTGAAATAAGCAAATAGTAAATGAAAAGATGAAAATTCAAGATGCCAAACTCAAAATTTATTTGACATGCTAGTCACCATCAACAGCAAGGTCTAAGAGACTTTTGAGCTGTCAGCTTTCAATGATTTTCTAGTTTCTTGCAAAATTGGTTTTAAATGAAAGCTCGTTGAAATAAAATCATCAAAAATATTTTTCAAAAATTAAATTTTAAAATTAAATTTTGAGATGACATCTCTGCTGTCCATTAATCGGAATCATATTCGATTTTTTTTAAGTAGTTCTAAATTTGTTGTTTGAGATTCTCTGTTCACTTAAAAAAACAGGATTTGTCAGAGCATAGTGGAAGTTGAAAGCTTTCTTCTTCGTTTAGTACACTAATTTTCCTAATGACATAACAAAATAATAAATTGACAATCTTAATATCCACTGACACTTTTTTCTCGTAATACAATAGAAGTAATCTTTTAGAAATATACAAAAATTTTATTCAATATGAATAATAAAGCACATCCACTTATCATTTTGACACTTGTGACTTGAAGAACTGAATTTCTTGTACTTTATTTCTTAAACAATTCTTCGTGTAACTTAACGGAATCAGTCTTGAACAGAATTAGGAGGCACGACATGTCCTACTTTTAACTTTATAAAGAAATTAGTTGATTGATGCTTAGAAAACATAGGTTATTAGAAAAATATAGAAGTTTTGTTTTGTTTATAAATTATTGGTTATTCGTCCTAAGCTTTCCAGATTAGATGCGCGAATTCAGCACCATCCAACCTATGCAGCACAAAACCTGAATCATAGTAATATTTGGCCATTCATTCATACTTAATTTCTACTTCTCTGGATCGCACCGCAACAGGCAGAAAAAAAGGAAGCAGATATGAGAGTGCATTGCGAAACAACGAAGAAAAAACGTTCCAAATTGATCTGATCTAGTCCGATCCCGAAATTAAAGATTCAGCTTCATGTGAAGTAAAATCAAGTTCGATTACTACAATATCATGATGAGCGGAAAGATCGGTAGAAAAACCTATAGATTTTGTGAGACTTAATAACCATTTGATTTGTAAGTTCATTGGTATCACTCAAACTTGAATTTTTCTCACACAACAAATGGCCGTGTTAAATGGAATAAGGTCTTGCGTCCTGAACATTTTTAGGAGTATCGAATTTCAAAATATGACTTTTCCGACGTGCAGTAAATAACTCTCAAGTGCTTATTTGCGAGACCCAATTTTTGGTTTTTCACGGGTTCTTTCAAAATCTTAAAATCCCACTGCATAAAAATCTATCAATAAATTGTAAAAGCTGCTTGGGCTCATTGTATAAGGTATCAGATAAATGGAGGTCTTAGTGCATCAATAGAATTCAAATGCTTCTATCTTAACTATGCGTGTTTCTCCAGTTTGCAGTGATACAAATGGTCCCTCCAATTGTCAAGCTATAAGAGAACAAAACAATCATTACATATCAAAAATTCAAATCCATTTCGGATCAAAACTGGATTTACAAAAATTACCAATATTTTCCATTAACCGCAAAGTTTTTTGAAACAACTAACCCTATAACTTTTTGAAAACAGTTTTGTTAGACCCAATATAATAAATTTAGCCTTTTTAACTTTTCTACCCCCAAAGAGTTTGTTGTGTCAACAAAACTTAAGTCACCATACTGTTACTGTATTCAAACATTGAATTTTTTCAGCAATCACAGGGCTTTTAAACGTGGTTTTTTGCCACTCAAGCCTGACCATTTAGGCTCCTCAAGTGATCTGCAGTTTCTGTAAATCAAACCACCCTGACTTAACACTGATTTATGTACCAAGTTTTATTAATTTTTTAATTTTTGAGTAAATGGTACAACGGATCGTTTTCCACATTATAGAAAAACAATTTTTACCTGGCATTCTCTTGAACAATATCGAGCTTTGCGACATCCAGAACACAGCATCTGTGCAGCTTGACCGCAGTTCAAACAACTGTGATTACCAACTCCGATGGTTTTAATGTTTTTATGGAAAGTTTGCTTTTGTCCAGTTTTTAATGTCTTAATTTGGTGAAACGCAGGTGTTGTATACCCAGGGGACGATCGAGAGGATATTATTGGACGGTGCATTTGTTCATCGTATTCAATAATTTGTCCTGGTTCACTAGATGGTCTTTTCGTTTGATGTGATATATGTACGCTAGTAGGTGAAAGATATTGGATTGTTGAGTCTGAATATATTCTGGAACGTTTGTTGTGTGTAGAGGTGTATGGCTGATATCTGTGCGGTGAAACAATATCCCTATCTACAGTTAAATGCATATGTTTAGTTTCTCTATCTGTAAATCTAATTTGGGATGAATTACATTTGTTTTGTATGTGACGGTAAGGGTAAAAGGAGAATGGTTGATCCGAATCATCTTGCTCCAAAGGATCATTTCTCAAACATCTATCAATTTCCTCTGGTCTAAATATCTTAGTTTTGCAATGTCTGGATTTGTGCTGATTATCAAGTGTCTGTTGACGTTGATAGATCCTTGAAATGTCTTGCTGGAACGAAATGTCCTGGAAATATGTAGGCCGTTCTTTCGTCGGAGAGTAGGCCGCAGTTGGTATGTGCATCATCGGAGATGGTCTAAGATCTGTGATATCAGACATTTGTCGTCTGTAAACGACATGCGAAGTGTTTTTCTGCGTATTCTTATCGAAATTTAACATCAATTGAGGAGATCGTCGTTCTTTCTGTGACAGTTCTCTGTAGTTCTTTGATGAAATTTGGCGTTCACTAGATAAGCCAGATCGTATTCCTTTTTCCTGTATGGTCGTAGAAACATGCGTATGAGAGACTCGTATTTGATTATTATTGCAATCCGTTGCACAAGTAAACACTTTCGATATCCTCTCTTCTCTAGTTAATTTTTCAACAATCTCCTTCTTAGGGCTTGCATTAGTGTCTGGTAAAATAGTAGATTTTTGCTTTAAGCTTTTCTCTTCTAAATATCGTTTTAAAAAGTCCTCTTCATCTGTTTTAGATTTCTGTTGAGTATATATAGTTTTCTCCATTTTATCAATTTCGCAATGATCAAGTTTTTTCTCCATTTTCAACTTTTCAATCAACCAATTGTGTTTTGGCAAATCTTTAAAATATCTATCGCTTTTCAGTTGAGGTTGTTCATAAGTTTTTAATAATCCATTGGATTGTAATGTCTTCTCGTGGAGCTGGTCTGTATCATCTTTTTCCATTGGTGCTTGTGGATTGCAATCTTCGTCACTTTCAATGTCGATGATGAGATTTTCACCATCCTCCTCTTTGGAAGTACTGTCAGCATGAGCAATCACTACTTGTTCCCCATATATATTGTTATCATCATCTTTTGCATTTACTTCATCCTCTGACTCAAGTGTTTTCGACACATTGTTTTCAGTTTCGATGATAGTAATTCCACTTTGTGTTTTTTGAACTTTCTCATCGGAAATGGAACTTGAAATGTCATTGGATTTCCCGTCATCTACTCTCATTCGTTGAAAGCTGTCTTGACAAACTTGAGTTTCTGTAGCTTCTGCATTGTCCTAAATAAAGTTCAAATTTATGAAAACTTTTCAGTAATTACTGTTATTAATTCCAGTCAGCTTAGCCCGGCTTGCACCCACTTATCTTATCTAACGCACTAACGGTAATATAATTTGTTGACTAAATTTATCCATTGATGTTTTGACAGATTTCTATTACTGCTTTAAAACTCTTACGTCAATTGAGAATTATACTCGCCATTTCAAGTCATAATACAGAGCTAATTTGAAACCATCACAACGTCTGAACAAGCAGACTTCTCACAACAGTTTCAGCCGTTCAACATTCTTGAAATTTTTAAAAATGAATTTTTTCAAGATACAATTTTTGTTACTTTAAAGTACTGTAGCAGTGAACGTGTCAAGACCGATATCTAACAAGTACAGAAAGTTTAAAATTATTCAAAAGACTACTGAAAAATAAAACCACGGATAAATACTTCTACACTAGTGGGAATTAGAAATACTTTTATGAAAAATTTTGAGTTATTGTTAAGCCCAACCAAAACATTTGGTTAACTGATCTAATATCGAGACCATTCAAGAGCGTTTACGTAATATAATGTAATAAATCTGTAATGATCTGTAAGGCGGGCCTTCAATTAACCACACAAAGACAGCGGTGAGTTTCCTTATTGTTGTGGAAATTATTGATTTCGCAATATTTTCTTCATAGCGATCACAACGTTTTTGGCTAAATTAGACTCCGATTCTAACAAGCCAAATTAGCTTTGATCACAGCCAATCGGTGTTGAAAATATGCAACTCTTCCAAACGGAAGAGTTACTGTGTAACCACTTATGTTTCATTCCTAATGACTATCCTTTAAACTTATAGACAGCTATCAAGGTCCACCTTTTGAAGAGTATCGTCACTTAAGACTCTATGTAATATAATATTTGCCAATTTCCCTTTTACAGATAATTTTTACAATAGGCGTTATATTTGTAAGCTTGAAAAGCTCTGTCTTGGAATCACCCACTTGAGAAAGGAATGTTAAAATTTGGAGAATTTCGTCTATAAAAGGAGGCGTATCAAATCAGTGAACATACCTAATATAGTAAAATGGTAAACATATTCACAGGTCTGCCTGACATTAACTCACGTATGAGGCGCACTAACCTAAATTAACGGCGATGTGCAGCCCGAGGCGGAAAACCATACCTTTGACAAACTAGTTTTGACACTAGTTTTTCTTTCGGGGACTATTTTTGACTACTATCTCCATAACTTCTCCAAAATTTATAGATTTTGTCCGAATATGTTAAATTTAGAACCCTCGAAAAAACCAGAAATGTCGTAAGTTCACGACCCTGAGTGGGACTTGGAAGGATGAGTACTACAGAACATATCCACGTGGTTCCATAGGTAGAGTACCCTATCCCAGGAAATAGCTCCTCTTACCGTTTCCATATGCTCGTCCACATCACTTTCTTCTTCGAACGGATTACTTTCAACGTGTGGGTTGTGAATTTTCTGCGAACAATAAGAGCACTCCCATGGGATTTCTGGCTTCAACACGTCGGAAGATATGATTGGATTGTGACATGTCTGGTGATATCCTAAGGTTTAGAGAAAGTGCGTGAATATTAAACGAGAAAAAGTCTCTACGTGTACTGTTTCTCTAAATTTAAAGTTTGAACTCATCGTTCTGTATTTTTTCCAAAGCATCCTCCCCAAAAAAAATTATTTATTAGCATGTTCAGCTTTGCTTTAAGACTTGCTTGAATTCTGGCAAGAAAATCTAAATAGAGTGGTCTATGACAGTTGTTACTGACAATCTTAGTTTTGTACAGCCTACACTTAGTATGTAGCCAACTTACCTACATTGCATTCATCGCAAAGAACGATATCATTATCCGTGTCTGTACTATCCTTCTTACAAATCACACATATGATATCTGATGTCGTTTCGTTGACTGAAAAAAAAGATAAATTATACAGCACGTTGTTGTAAAGAACCAATCGCGGGATTTTGTTAGATCAGCTATAAAAGCTAACGTTCTTCTTTGCAGTTCGGGACTCTTCTAATATTAGGAGGAAGTTGAAGGCAAAACGCAAAAATCTTCAAAACTAGGGAAATTTCAGTAAGGCGTATCTAGTTGCCGACCCCGTTTAATTTCAATAAACACAACACATAAAATTTAAAAAATTTACCATCGAAAATGTCACGAAAAGGAACATCTTCTTTTGACTCGTCATCAAACAATAATCTAGCTATCTTCCTCTTGTAACTAATGCTAATGATCTTAGCATAAAACAACTCGTGATCATATTTAGCCAATACCACATCGTTCTTTTCGAAAGGAAAATTTTCGTCTTTCCTTTTAGTTAGCATTTTTCTTCACTTTCTGGAAATCTTCTTTGACATTTAGTAGTTTATTATTGGTGATATTCTAGAAAGAAGAAAGCATTGCTTGAAGACTTATAATCAAGAGCTTAACACTGGACTTAGAACACAAAAGCATCTTTTGCATTATTTGTATTGATAAAGATGGTCAATCACTGAAAATGTTATTAAATTATCCGTAGATTTTCCAAGAAAACCGAAGACCCTGTCATAATTAGAGTTCCCAATATATTGAAAGGGTATGCCCCTTACAACAGAGAAGACAAAATGAAAAGAAGATCGAAGAAGCATTTTAAGCCTTGTGATTTGAAGAGCTTTCATTTGCACTTACTATAGCAAGGTATAGATTCAACAACATATATTGGTCACGCGGGTCATCGTTTTGAGTCCCAATTCAGTTCAAAGTGTCAATACTTGACACAACTGCTTTGTGCATGCCATATCATGTTCACACATTCAAAAATAATAAAAATATCATAATTGAAAAAAGGTTAATGCTTAAAGAGAATAATTAGAGATATTGGTGAAAGCATACAAACCATCTATTATGTTGATCTATAAATAATTTTCAAACATTGAGTAAATTCGAAAATAATACTCAGTAACGACTGACATCAATATTTAATTTAAAATGCAGTTAGCGGTGATCTACGCAATTTAACGGCCACATTTTACTCCTGTTTGTCATTATCATTAATGAGAGATAATACCTACTATGTAGGATCTGTTCAGGGGGCTTCTTGTGCAAATCACCGGCTATAATTCAGTGATTTTACAGCTGCAATGATTGCTTGCTAACGATGTGGAAATTAGAAAAGTGCTTTTGAAATTTATTAACTGAATCTTGACGGGGGTTAAGAGTCTCAAAAATGAGTAGTGTTACGGAAATATTAACACAATTCCTTTTGAGATTACTTAATTATCGATTTCGCACATTAGATGAAAAAACTTTTAATGTTATGACGCATTCAACTGGAAAATCACACATCACACATTGTTATGACGCATTCAACCGGAAAATCAATTTACACAAGAAGTTTCTGAACAGACTATAACAGATAGGTTAAGTCGCTATTTCTTACTTAAAGAAATAAATCTGTTATAACACACAAAAGTAGTTTTACATTTTTTCTTAGTTTCCCGAATGTTACAACAAATGAATTGCTGTTTGCCAAAGACAACAACACACGTAGGAAAGGTTTTTGTTATAATACTCTCTGCCGCTTTAAGGAGTGATCAAGGGTTTTGATCTTCCTTATCTATATCAATCTTCATCAACTTGTGAAAATAGGTTTTCTATGTTGATTTACAAATTCTATCTCGTTCTTATCGTTCAATATCCTTTTATTGCGACATTTCTCTCACAACGGACGTCAGCATAGGATAATAGAATTTTTACCTACCAGACAATGCTTCTGACGTCATTCAGGTTCCAATCATTTTTTATGATAAGTCACCAAAAAAGTACTTGAGACGAAAGTCTCATTTACTAGCAGTCCGGTCAGTTTCTACTTCTTGTTCTGTCAGTAACCGAGGAAAAATTGAGGAATTCTAATATTAAGAAGAAATATAAGGAAAAGCAGGTGTAACATCAATATCAGGAAAGAAAAGAAAACTCGCTGTCTCGTGCTATTTCAATACAACGTAAATTATTAATTGATCTCTATGGATACGATTTAAGTGTGATAATAAAACATAGCCAATTTTTAACCTGGTCAATTTCTACAGAAGAAACTAAGAGTTTGATAGTTATAACATGAAAAGAAAAACATGATATATTTCGCTAACGTCTTCACTCACCCACACATTCCTAGAAATACATTTACGTGATTGTTGAAACATGAATAAACACGAAGAAGCCCAAGAAACATAGATTTTTAACAGTTGGCGGACTTCCCCGATGATTTTATCGTGAAAATCACCAGGTTGAAGCGTGTTATACATGTTATCTTTATATGCTTTCATCATCACTATCCTAATTAATGACTTATCAGTCTCAACAGAATTTGCTAAATTTCAAAATACCTGAGAATGAGATGCATAGACAGAATTTCAAATATTCATACTTCTTAGCACGGGTGAAATGCACAGTAAAAAAAAACCATCGCGTTATCACGCCTAGCCGGCTAATGTTCCAACGAATGGGCCTCACAAAAGTTACAGATGCATACACGACCTTAGAGTTTCTCAAAGGATCATTTTAACAACGTAAATCAACTAAAAGGCTAGAGAAACTTGCGCTTTTTAATAAGGACCTAGAAAGAGTTACCTTACAGTATGAGAGTTAGCTCAATCCGTACTTTGGCGGTTTGTAATAGATTGAAGCTAAGTTATTTTAGCACTAGAAAATCAATATCAAGTGAAAGTCCTGTCACAAATAACTATCTGCTTGCCAAAAACGCAACTACCTAAACCGCTTGAATTAAACATTCACCTTGTTTTTTAAAAACATGTCTGTTGATTGACGTCGATGTCAAACACAAAAATTGAAGTAGACTTAACAAAACCACCCAGTAAGACCGCGTTTATTTTTGTCGGTTGCCAAATATTCGGTTTATATTATATCTGAGATTGTATTGTGGCACTTGTTATACACGTTTACATTCTCTGCTCTCATTATGGACGCCACTTTCTCAAATACCTGTTACCTCCAAACTTTCGCATAACGTTGACCTTTTTTATCTTCTTTTGAGTAGGATCCGTCTCCAAATTGTTTGCTGCGTCAGACTTCGTTCGTCCTTATAGACTCGAGATAACAGTGTGTATATAGACACGCTTTATGACGAACGTGTTCATTTTGAAATTACAAGGAAACCTATAAGTGCGTCATCACACTTCAAATATGCACGCTTTCATAAAACACCTATTTCACAATCTCCGACAAATCGCTATTTCATCCAGCATGGTTGGATTGATATCGGAAGAAGTGCCTCCGGATTGGTATTTTCAGTCGTCTGTCGCACAGATTATAAAGCTATAGTAAATCTGACTAAACAGATTTATTCATGCTAAAGGCATTTGCTTGCGGAAAAGAATTATTAAACCATGCTTTTATATTTACTTCTCTTTATCATCGGGATCATATTAATAGAAGTCTAGCTATTGCAACATACCAGATTTAACGAAGTAAGTATTACGTGGGACGCAATAGAAAAATGTTTATGACGGTCGATTGCTCACTAATGGCTTTTTATTGGCTAAATCAGCTTTATTTTTTGAATATTGAATAATTTTATAATGAATAATTCATTAATAGTCGAAAAACTTTTAAAAAACCTTCCTTAGAAATAGAGACGTTCACAGGAAGAAACTTCTGCAGATTTAAAGAATGTACAAGAAAAAGTCAGTCAAAACTGTGATGAAAGCAACAACTCTTTATATTTTATTAATATATTTGTGGAACCGTGAACTTAAAACATTTTGCGGCAATTAATGTTGAAAAAGTACGTTGGAATTTCAAGCATAAATTCAAAAAAGATTTTATATAGAAACCTTGTAAAATTCGAAAAGAAAAATGAACTACTGAATGGCTGCGCAATTATTATAAATATTAGAATTTGATGTTTAAAAATGTTTAATTTAAAATCTTATTTTTACCTCTCTCAGACAATTAAAACAGTAACCTAGCAACATCATAGCTCTCCGTCTAAGATCAGTCCTGAAAAACTAGGACTGAGTGGATCATAAAATCGCTTAAACCGTAAACCGTAAACGTAAACGTAAAGCGGGAAATCAAATTTTCCGTATCCGTGATAGAATGGGATTGAAGATGGTCTTGTCATACAAAATATTTGTATTTTTTCTGTAGTATCTGTATATGTACAGAAATGTGAGATGCAATGAAAAAAATCAATGGCTGATGAAGAACTTTCAGACATTGAAGATATGTGCGAACTGCGCCCACCAACTCTCTTTTATATTAATTTGTCTTGGTCAAACAATCTGATACGACAAATTACACAATAGCTATTTTGGACGCAGCAAGTATTTCTATTTGGAAATCACCGTGGCTGATAAAACTGCGGTGTCAAATCAACTCAAAGTATCTCTATTGAAATCAAATATATGTAATAGCCTGTCATAAATTGATAGATTTTTGATCGTAAATCTACTTGATGTAGAAAGCCTGTATTACAAAAAAAGAAATGCTTATCACAAATATATCTTAAATTATAAAAATGATGCGAAAAATGATATAACTACTTTCCTAACTGATATTCTTCTATTTTCACTACTTCGATCGAGAGCGACAAGATTTCCATACTTGAAAGCATAAATCAGTAATTTTGTCATTTTGTCATTATGTCCATTTATGCAGACGACAGCAATTTAAAAGGAGTTAAACATGAATAAGTGGCAAATGTTTTTGCTTATATCAGCGTTTTCAATTTAGGGAAGTTACTAATTGGATCACCAAATGTAATATTGCAATCTGATGCGATTCTCCAGATGACTCATATAAGGTAGCATGTGATCTTTGCAGAAAACGCTGACGTTTTCGAATGAATGATAAACACGAGTTAAGATTATAATAGTAGGTTGGAAGTGGGGTTTTGGATCAAAATTACAAGTGAGAGGGTTGTTAACAATTACTTCCTAGACTGAGTCAGGGTATAGCCAAAAACAAGAAAGACACAAAACTTCGGTCAAAAATTGAGACGGCAGGACAATGCTGTATTTCCCGCACCAGTAAAAAGGAAAGATTCCAATTCAACATATGGCACAACAAGGCACGATACGCTAAAAGCAACTTAAAAATACCATCAGTGAAAGCATTGACAAATTTTTTTAATAGTCTTTTTGATACGGATTTGTTCGAATGATACACGCGTATACTGCCGCAAAAGGCCGTAAAAGATTTAATTACATTCTTATATAATGTTGCGTGAATAGCATTACACATCAATTCTTTCTAAATTGAAATAACTCAGACACCCTATTTTACACAAAATGTGCTCTGACACGCAAGAATTATACCGGAACGTAAACAGTATTCAGCATGCGTAAGAGATTTTTCCATAGAAAGGAGTTATACAACGGGATCATAACGATATCAAATGATCAGGAAAAAGATACAAATTACAGATAATTGATAAGTGAAACCAAGCTTAGATAGAGCTTCACTATTCAGACACGATAGAGTGAGTCCACCCCCTTTTAAAGTATTATTTTCTATACAAATACCCGTTACTAAATCAGGGGAGGTAGTTATATATTTTTTTAGAAATTACTCTATTTTTATTCTTGGTCATACATTTACCAGTTATTGAACGAGGTCGAATCCACTATGCAGAATATTGGACGGAAAAGTGATATTGGACGAGGAGAAGCCGAGTTCAATATCGCTTCTTTTCAGTCAAATATTTTGCATAATGGGTGAGACCGAGTTCAAATAACTGTTTTAATTTTACCATATTACAGGATTTTT
Organism: Darlingtonia californica; assembly: GCA_032270445.1. NCBI lineage: Eukaryota > Viridiplantae > Streptophyta > Magnoliopsida > Ericales > Sarraceniaceae > Darlingtonia > Darlingtonia californica. The sequence continues at coordinate 23,106 of JAUBWS010119738.1, forward strand.
CTTTTTGGGAAACAATAAGATTGTACAGTGTTACTTTATAAACACACGCTCATAGCCTCTCCTCTACAATCAATCAGCGACGTCAAAAAAAGAAGACGATGCAATGCCAACTATCCAATATTTTATCCTAAATGTCCAATATCAAAAATAAACTATTTTTCTCCATGAATAAGTATGGAGAGAAAAACTATTCATATAGGATTTAAAAGAAAAAGTCACAACTAAAAAGACTCAAACCCAAAAACACCCTAAGAGTTCGGACCAACCTCTTGGCCTAAAGAGCGGAGAAAATTTGCTAATTTCTTTGCATTCTTGTAATTTCTTTGCAAGTTCGCATTAAACACCTCTTCCAATGCTTTGGTAGAAACCGATATAGTGCGTACGTAAACGATAAAGTCTTTACACAGGAAAGTAGTTTTAATTTGTTGGCCTGTTATAGCGTATCAGATAATTTGAAATTACACATAATAGATGTTTGCTCTAAAACAAACATGCAATTCGATGAAAAAACGAGACAATTAATCCTACAAGTATGGACTAAAAATTACTTTTCCTCACTGTGACACGTTTATTGCTAAGCATCAGCCATGTCACCATAATGGAATGGCAATGTGCGACTTGGAATAACTTGCCTCTTCCCACACACCCATGATTAAATATGATACATGTATCGTGTCTCCTCTAGTCATGTATCACTTGAAGACTGACGAGATTTCTAGAACAACATCAATATTTAAATGGAGATGCTATTTATAATCTTAATTGTTTTGACGTCACGCTGCTTTTATCACAAAGTAATTTGATCCTGTGTAGACAATGAATTTGAAAGGGATGAGAAAGCACTTTAGATAGCTATCATCTTTTCATTTATGATTTCCCTATAGCCAAGAAGTCTAAGTTCTTGCTATTTTTGTAAAGTCCAAAGTTTGCGCAACAGCAAGGCTGTACTACAATCAACCTATGTTCTTAGTTTCACGATACCGTCAAGCAGCATTTGTTTACGCCAAATAGCTAAACTTTTAGTCAGGACGAAACGGTAAATCCTACTGTTAACACGTTGACTAAGGAAAACGAGAATTCTCGTTATTTCAGGGTCAAAATGCCGATTCAACTTCAAACAGTCATAACTTCTGAACAAAAAGACTGTTCTTCTCTGTCTCTATTCCATTTTTGGCATCTATAAAAAATTTTCTATCGATTGATATACTCATATGTCTATTTTCAAGAAGTTTTTGCCATTTAAATTTAAGAGTCCTTAAAACTTTCAAAAAAACAAATTTTTCAAGGTGAAATTTTCGTGTATTTTGAAAGTAGCCCAGTAGCCAACGTGTCAAACCCTTTCCAGACTAGATATTCTAAGGCTGCGTTTCTTGCCCCTTGCCCTTCCATGCTCTTTCCATCACCTTTGATGTCGATGTGCAGACATAGTTTGTCTGAGTTGCTGTTGGTGTTAAAAGGTTCAACAAAGATAATGATATGCAAAGAGTTACAATTGTTTAAAGGCATGTATAAGGCTATAACGTACAACCATAAACTTTAAGAATTTAAGTGTAGGTTGAAACAACACCAATTTTGTCTTTAAATTCATCCTTAGAAATTGCGTATTGATTTGCATCTTGTAGAAAATATCAGCGACTCTTTTAATGTAAAAACCTAACGATTGGTTCGAACGTAGTTTAACCCTATTTTAAAGGAAATTCCATACAAGACAAAACTGGTTTTGTCGAGACAAACCTTTCACAAAGCAGGCTAGCATGTCTGGTGTTGGTTCGGTGGACAAACTGAATTAGATTTAGCACTAGAAAAATAGTGTCAGACAGCAACGGACCAGCTACCCGGTGTGCAAGAATTGGATTCTAAGTACTGAAAAAATTGTGTTTGATGTTCTAAATATCCGGAAAAAATAATCTGAAATTGTAGCTATAAGATATCGTTGTTTATTTGTTTGTTGTATGGAGAAATAACAGGAAAGGTTGATTACAAGGACTAAGAAAATGACAGAAAAATTTATGAGGCCACACGACAAGTTTATCTATCATTACCGCAATGTCATGATTTGACATTAATTGGATTTTTGTTAACGTACATAAACATGTGCTTTGTAGCTATATATGCAATACAAACTATGGTGCCTACCTTTATGAACAAATTGTCCAACATAAAAGTCTGGATTCTCTTTTCAAAGACGCAATTACTTTTAAGCTCGCACCATAACAAATTTCTTTCTGAATAATGTGCTCTATGTAAAAAAAAACCTATACCTTTACATCTCGTCTAGCTCGGTAAAGGTACGTTACAACTTATCCAAAGAGGCAAAAATCCTTACCATGGTGAGTTCTTAAACGATCTAAAAGAGTTTTCCCGTAAACCATTTTTGCCATCAACATTTCTCAAGAAACCCGTATTTCAATCAGCGACAAAATATATAAAGATGTTACAATTAACTTATATGAAATCAAGCCTATTTGGTGGCAACTCGTTATAATGTAAGGTTAGAAGAAAACTTCAGTCCATAGATATTATTTTTACGATACTATTGTGATATTTTAAACGATTCAAAAGAGCTTTTCCGTAAAGCATTTTAAATATGAGGATTTATCAGGAAACGCATACATCAATCTGCGACAAAATATATAGCTATGTTACTATCAATTTATATGGAATCAAACCTTATTGGCGGAAACTGCTTATATTGTAAGGTTAGAAAACTTCAGTCCATAGATATTATTTTTACCATACTATGGTGAGTTTTTAAACGATTCAAAAGAGTTTTTTCGTAAAGCATTATAAAATATCAGCATTTATCTGGAAACCCATACATCAATCTGCGACAAAATATATAGTATGTTACTAATAATTTATAAGGAATCAAGCCTTATTGGCGGAAACTGCTTATATTGTAAGGTTTGAAAACTTCAGTCCATAGATATTATTTTTACCATACTATGGTGAGTTTTTAAACGATTCAAAAAAGTTTTTCCGTAAAGCAATATCAGCATTTATCTGGAAACCCATACATCAATCTGCGACAAAATATAAAGATAGCTATGTAACTAATAATTTATAAGGAATCAAGCCTTATTGGCGGAAACTGCTTATATTATAAGGTTAGAAAACTTTAGTCTATAGATATTATCATTTTACGCTCGCCTGTTCTTGCATCACGTACGGGCACATTACAAACGGTTTTCAATTTACTTTGTATATTACGTTCACAGGATATGGTTATAATATCGTGGCAAATATGAATTCAATAGTTTTATTGTTTAGTACCCAAACATAGAGACCACACGAATGTGGGAGGGATAAAATCTTCTGACTAATAGAAACACCTACTGATAAGAAAAAAATTATGGAACATACTTAGTTCCTCTCCTACTGGAGATAAACCTATTTTTATCCTTGATTATTCTGTAAAACTACTATATGGTGATTTATACAAAATATAAGTGACGTGAATGAAACAGGACAAAAAGTTCCGCCTTTTGAAATTTTGCATGGTTTTTTTTCATACGGAAAAAATCTCATTGTTCCTCAATATAGTTCTTAATTCATGTTTATACAGGAATTTCTAAAGCCCCGTGTGAGATGATGTTTTTGGCATTAGCAGACACAGTTAGATAAATATTTACAGCGGACATACATCAATTACCTTCAAAATTTCTTATTTTGCTAAAGTGTTTTCGTGAAGGATTCGTTCATATTACGTCCATCAACACAATCTAAAAAAAGCTAGAAAAAAACAGCAGGTGCCTGATTTAATCAGCAGGTGCTTGATATGGATATGTGCTAGACTAGTTTTTAAATGAGAAAAGCTCAATACTAATCTAGTTCTTTTTGACTCATTGTTCCCATTTGTCAGAGGATCCAAGAATGATGTTATTTAACTCCATGAGTAATAGGATCCCTGTATCCCCCAAGGAACAGTGGTAAAAACATCTGATTAACAGTCCAATGGTTTTGAGCTCGCATTAGCCATATTGGTATACAACTGTTGTGAAGAGACAGATCACAGGTCTTTCAAGTTGAAGCGGCTAAGTTCAATCGAAGAGCAAAGAACCAGGACTCGTTGGTAGAACAGTTTTTTATTATGTATATTTTGTAAATATGTATATTAGAACTGAAACGAATATCCTGTATAAAGATTAAAATAACGATAATAATAATAATTAGAAATTTATTGATTCGTTTTTGGGGACCTAGTGAATGGTTATGTAAACGTTGGATTATGTAAAACTATCAATTGCGTACATTAAAAAAAGTTTCAGTAAATATAATTTTGGCATATGCAGAATTTAAATTTCGACGTTAAAATAAGATTTACCGTATCCAAAAGGTTTTATTAAATAAAGAATTATATATCTAAGGGGGTAAAGTATCAGGAACAATGAACCAAAAATAAAATAATGCAAAAGAAAGAAATTCGTATGCAAGAATACCAAGAAAAAATATATAAAATTAAAATCAACTTAATCTTTTATTTGTACATGATATCTCTTTTTATGAGAAATCAGCCAAATCGTCTAACCAGATGCTTTAAGAAAATATTCTACCTACTAATCAATTCTGCGTTCCTTTTTCCCCAAATACAGGCGGCTCATAGACACCGTGGAGAGTGTACCGTATTGAAACGTTTGCGCAACTGAAGACGTATTTATTGAAAGAATATCCGACCA
>JAUBWS010119738.1:27881-37890 GCA_032270445.1 Darlingtonia californica
AAAATTTATGAAACAAAAGACTGTCTAATAAATGAAAGAATGAAATGACAAGACTTCCAATCAGTTTCGAATCTCTGGGATGGAGAGAGGGAGTTTGGCATAGAACAAAGTCAATTTACTAAAAAAATACTAAATTCGAATGAAGCCAGTGTTTCTTCTTAAACATGTTTGATAGTCAGTACCATGCCAAAATAACACGTCGATAACCTTATTCATCAACCATAGTGTAGAAAGCTCAAAAGAGAAACCGACTGACAGTTGAGAGAATAAATACTTTCACTTGTAAATTCCTAAAAATGTTCCTAGTTGTTTCTTCTGTTCATAAATGATGAATCATGGTTTCACCAACGACGTTATGTTTTTGCCTGAGAAACATCTAGTTAGTCACGTACTCTGTGGATCAGGATCTCGAAAGTCTATGTTTCTATAAGTATAAGTCTATATTTTCAATAAGTTTTAATTAAATTAGTCGCTTCTGTTTGACCGATGGTTTAAATAAACAAGACATCAGCAGAAGCATATGTTTGAGTTTCTATTTTTTCAAACAGAAAGAAGTTATACGCCCTCCGACTTACCGGAATGGGTCCTATACCCTAGTATAGGAATCACAGCGCTTACTAGACACTCCAGATTCTGAGCTCGCGAAACACAGGACCATGATGCATAACAGAGTCACTCGAACTATACGGGAGAACATTCACTGAAGTTTATTCTCGCAGGTGTAGAGGCTCATGAGATACTCTGCGCACCACAATGACTACTGTATCTTCCCATACTCTATCCTAGAAATTCCGAGTGCTTGGCAGGGAAGCAGTATGTACCAATTTTTAAGTCCTTAGTTAAACTTGGCCGGGTTTGAACCCACGACCTACCACACGAAAAGCGAGAACTCTATCTTCAAGCTACGCGCCGAAAACAAAATGTTATTTCCGCCAGTCAACTACAATTTAGGATTTTTCTGCCAATCTTAGAACTCTGCCTCAGGATTTGAACAAAACTTTTCCAAAAAGTAACAACTTCAACACATAAAATTTATGTTGAATTCTGCCATATTTGTGTAACTGTGTTTGTTGTTCGTTGATCGAAAGTAACTTTTGTCTTATAAATTCTAGTATTTTATAACTTAAACTTCTCATGGATTGCATTGCCCAGTCACACAAAAATTCCATAGATTCAGTAGTTTGCGAGCCCAGTTACACTTTACCAACTGCCGAAATAAACTTCGAAATAAGGGTTATTTGTTACTTACTTTTATCTATGTTAGATTTCAACGTATGTGTCAAAAAACCAGGTCACAGTGTTCACTCTCTCACAACCATCTACATTTCGAAATTTCTTTTATATGTTAAAAGTCAGTATATCGATTTGATAGACTACAAACCGCCCTTCAATTTGGTTTACTCATAAACCATCGCAGGATAACTAGTCTACCCGGTATCGCTCGGAGTGGTCTACCGGGTAGACTAAACATAAATTGTTACTGTAGCCTATGTAAATAATATAAGGAGACCGTATTTGGTAGACCTTTCTACTGCCGTCTTTTTGAGCAAGAGAAAACTTATACGCGGAAAAAACACAAACATAATTTAAAGAAATATTTAGCTAAATCACTTTTTGTCTCTTGTTCCTAAGTACAGGAAAATGTACATACTGTTTCAGTATGTTGATAAGATGTCACCTTTTATGTGAAAAATAGAAACGCATATATGCATGCACTTTCATTTTCCGTGACCTTTCTTTCCTTTTATGGTAAAATGAACATTATATGTGTGGTTTCGGCTTAATTGTATGAAATCACCAAGGACACCAATTACAGTAGCATTTAGGGAAGAACATAAAGTTGATAAAATAATCTAGTTCATCAATTTTTTTCATAATTCTAATCTGAAATGAGCCATATGTTTAGTAACTTTGAATTTATATTGGAAAACTTTCAAGCTGTTTGGTCAGGGAAATAGCTGTCTCCGTTTAAATGCGTTATGATGGTTTTTAATCACCAAAAACTCGCTCATTAGAATTTACCTTTTAATTGGGGGTTATTTTGCGGCAGAGTTTATGCTTGCTTATGGCAAGAGTTCATTGATAGCTCAATTAAAAAACCATTAAGTGATTAATGATATTGGCACCAAATTGCACCATCGGAAACAAAGTCTTGGCAAGATTTCAACAACAGTACGGGTAAATATAATTTGTTTTAGCCGTTACATTTACTAAAAATAGAACCTCTGAATTTTAAATTGTTGGTCAAACTCTATCACGTATCGCGTAATCAAATCTGCTTAAAGGTGCTAGACAAACGCACCACACGATCTCAGATTCCATTATGAAGTGTTATTTGTCTATTCTGTTTGGATTGAAGCCAATTCTGTAACGTTTAATGTTTTTGACAAGCATTGTCATGAACATGGTGTTGTTTTCGTTTCTGAACACAAATTAACCCTGAGACGGCGGAGTACGTAAATAAAGGTCCAGGTTTGGCTAAAATACCGCAATATCTTTGAAGGCTTGCTTTAAATTGATATTTAAAAATCGCCCCGTTCATCAATTACATATTTTCTGAAAGATCATAAAATGGATTTACAATTATTTCTTTCCAGTGACCAGGAATGTTTTTAAGCTTAACATTTGAGATTTGTTGAAATATCTCTGGAAACTGTGACCTACCTAAAGAAAATCTGCGCTCTCTAAAGGTAAAACAGGCACTTTACATTTTACACACGCAAATCAAGAATAACAGACATCCGAATGATTTACTTTGTAAGAACCGAATATGTATCTAGTCATTTATCGCAAGATAGTTTACGTCTGGATTGATGTCGTCCTAGTAATATCGAATGCTCTTGAGGAATTACACAACTCTTTGACCATCAATTCAGTCTTGAAAACCCCATATTATTTGCGCGAGGCTGCAACTATCAACTTATTATGTCTTGGAAGAAGAAAAAATATTTCGAGGACATTTTTCTCTGAATAATCCCACCATTTATAAGTTACATTTAAAACCTTAAATGTAAATAAAAGTTTACCCGCGCACTGAGATATCTATCACTATCATGTTATGTTTTTTTCAATAGATATTTGATGAGTATTTATGCTGATAGTGTCATTATCAGTAATCTATCCACATACACAGCAAGATTATCAGTAATTTATCCACACACACAGCAAGATTAATAGTAATTTATCCACGCACACAGCAAGATTATTAGTAATTTATCCACACACACAGCAAGATTATTAGTAATTTATCCACGCACACAGCAAGATATCATAATCAAACTACTCATACTTTGCTAAAAGTTAAATCACAACGTTTTAGCTATGTCATAAAATTCCTCTATGATGAAATTACTCATATATGCAATAGAAAATGAAAGTCTATATTTCCATGTAACATTGTAGCTTTCGTGATCCCACACTTCCTCTTCAGCGTACAGAGATGTAGGATAAATGGCAGTTCTGCTTTGAATTTTAAAATGTTAGGGCTTATAAAGACAAAATGATGAATCAGAAATCCCAAACAAGTTTGTAGAAGTTTCTTTGAATTTGGATCAAGAGCCTAAAATGATGTATTTTTTGTTTGACGACTGTCAATTTTGTTATTTCAATATCTTCAGAAAAAAGGTATAGTACTGAGTAAGACGAGAGAGAAATAACCTACAAAGTATAAAAACTAAAGCATTCCGAGAAATTGTGATTTATCTATGAATATCAAGAATAGTTATCATAGATATCCATTTACGTTTTACACCATAACAGTAGTTTTCTGATTTCATAGAAAAACAAATGGGACTTTTCTAGAAATGATATTTTTGATTATCAGAACTCTTGATAAGGCATTGAACTGAGAAGTTAAGAGTTCTATAAAGGCTCAGCCTCGTTCTTAGAAAAATTTTGATCATAGATATTATGATTGGAATGCAATGTAACTTTGCAGCTTTCGTGATCCCACACTTCCTCTTTAGCGTACAGAGGTGTAGGATAAATGACAGTTCTGCTTTGAATTTTAAAATGTAGGGCTTACAAAGACAGAATGATGAATCAGAAATCCCAAACAAGTTTGTAGAAGTTTCTTTGAATTTGGATCAAGAGCCTAAAATGATGTATTTTTTGTTTGACGACTGTCAATTTTGTTATTTCAATATCTTCAGAAAAAAGGTATAGTACTGAGTAAGACGAGAGAGAAATAACCTACAAAGTATAAAAACTAAAGCATTCCGAGAAATTGTGATTTATCTATGAATATCAAGAATAGTTATCATAGATATCCATTTACGTTTTACACCATAACAGTAGTTTTCTGATTTCATAGAAAAACAAATGGGACTTTTCTAGAAATGATATTTTTAATTATCAGAACTCTTGATAAGGCACTGAACTCAGAGGTTAAGAGTTCTATCAAGGCTCAGCCTCGTTCCTAGATAAATTTTGATCATAGATCTTATGATTGGAATGCGACTTATTTATTAGATTATGCAACTGACAGTAATATGATTGAGCCTGGGAAATGATAGAAAACCACAGAGCTAAGATTTCATGAAGCATAGATCTTAATCTAATAATAAGTGCGGTGTTCTTTCTAGTAACAGGTTTAAGTATACAGCTGCGACAAATTCAACAAAAAGTTTATATTCATCGATTTCTTTGTTGATATCTCGATAAGTTATACGAAGTTAGTTTTTTAAGTGCCTATAACAAATATAATTGTCTTCCAATTTTAGCAATTTTGATCGGTTTTGGATCCCTTAATAAAAGATTGAGGAAATCCCTGACTCAAGCACAAGGGAGCGATCAACCGCCCAAAAATTCCTAGAAAATGTTCAAAAGTTCTGGAACTTAAATGATTGCTTTAAAAGTATCAGTTCTTGGCAGAAACTTCATTTCACTTCATCAGAAAAATAGAATCATATGACTTTTAGTTTCTATCATACCAGACTGCGGTAAACGTCGAATATCGACAGAAATAGCGAGGCTAAGCAAACCAAGATCTACGACGTACCGGCAGCCAAGCTTAGACACTGATCTATTGTGCTGCTGACAGTTGCTTGGCATGCTAATTTCTAGAACGGCTGTGCAACGTCATACTTCGTAGATTAAGGTTTGCTTAACCTCCCTAGTATTTTCCTTAAATAACTTTAAACCTAACTGAACTCTTCGAAGAAATTCAAAAAATTTCATGGCCTTCAGGAAAACAGTCTTAAAGAGGATAACTAATTATGAATTTGTTATTAGAGCAATTAATGTTAACCTATTTATAATGAAGATATTTTTGAACACATGAATTAATTACCTAGGAATGCAGATAAGTGCCAACTTATCAGGAATATACTGACACCAATAAATCATCGAATCCAAAAACGACAGACACGAAAAAGACTTTTACCCTAATACCATCAATAATATTTACTTAAAAGGTGGTCCTGATATGGCGAAATTCTATAGATCACTTAATGGTTTCTCCCTCCTTTGTATTTTATCTTCTTTTCTTTTCACTTCTTTAGTTTCAACAAATACGCACTTGCGGTTTTAATTTAACTCTCCATGGGCTACAACTTACTGCTTCATCCACCACTTACCCATGATATTGTTGTTATTCTAATTGATTCAAATGGAAAATTTTTATTTCAAGAATACTTTTACCGCCACCTAAAGCTTTATGAAGCATCGACCTCACGAATATTAAACTCTTTTCAACGTTAATCATCCTTAACAAAAGTAGAGGAGGTAGACGTGGGTCAAAACACGTTTTACCGCGTGTAACCATTTTATAAATTGATTTATTACCATCCGGTCTCAAGCTTCTATAGTTATAATGATCTGCCCATTGTTGAGATTTGAAATCAACCCACCGCAACCACTTTAGGCACCTTGAAAACTATTGTTATTCATAGCACAGGAGGCAGCAACAACAACAAATAAGTGTCAAACTTGAGCAAGGTATCTTCATAGGTCAAAGGAGGTCTAAGACAGAACGTTGAGAAGACGTGGAAAATAAAGGTTTAGAAACGAAATCAAAACGTGTTTTAATGTGTTTATGTATTTATGTTTATTGAGATTTCTTAGCAACAATCAACTTAGATTGTAGCAATCAGTCAAAGCATTCGCAATGAGTCATTTAAAGATTGGAATTTGAGATGATAAATTGAAACCTGATGTCATACAAGTTTGTCTGGTCTTTACTATATAATTAATTTGATATTATCAATAATGGTATTGTTATTATGATAAATCATTGGGGGAATTGATAGTCGGGGAGGAGCAAAGAAGTCTGATAATCAAGTCACTACCACAAACTATAAATAGACAAAGTAAAAGTTTGATGTAAAAACAAAAGAGCTTTAGCAACTTTTTGCGATGTTACTCAGCAAAATCCTTGACTATCGCAATAACTATTTTTTATAAATAAACCAAAATTACTGTTTGAAAAACAGAATCTTCTTCCTGATTGTTTAAAATGAGCGCAAACATACACAGATATAAGTAATTTTAACGAGCTATCCTCCACCGCATTTGTTTGAAACAACTAACCTCGTATGGGGAGATTTCATTACAGAGTCAAGACGTCCTTTTCATACCAATGCATCAAAATAATGTAAGAATTTAGCAGCGTTACAAACATTAAATCAAAAAATCAACTTAATTACACGATATATTTACCGTGTTGCAACAATGCACATAACTTTTAACTCCATTTACACCTTTAAACTCTATGTATCAACTTCACCCATTTTCACCCAAAAGAGTCTGATCCTTTCCTATGGCGACTTCTATATTTAAAAAAAAAGTATAGTGTCTCACCAAATTTATATTTACAAATATTCAACTTCAAATATAAAGCTGAAAGCCTTATTTTAACTAACAGTTCATCTTACCAGCTAAAGTGCGTAATTTGAACCAAACTCTAATTTTTGAAGGACCACCTATGCTGTGAGCTTCAAATAGAAAAAACTCGTATTCCCAACTTGAAACTCTTTTTTGATTGGAAGTCAAGTCTTACATTAAAATTGGAGTACAAATGTTTTATGACACAAAGTAGTTACAGTTCTTCTCAATTAATGAGTTCGATTGACGGACGTGCTACCTGCCGCATTAAGTTTCAGGTATCTAGTTGATTGAATGCATGAATAAATGATTTGATTATTTACCCAGGATAGCCTCTTCAGTTCTTCATGAACTTTTATCAATGAGGGTCTTGCTTTCCTTAAAAACACGTTAGGGTACCATGCAGAATTAACTTTGATTGGTTTAAAATTCACTACAGAAAGCCTTCCAAGAGATTCAAAATCAAAACCCCCATTCAGATGACTAGCGCCTTAACTACTCGCCCTCGGCTCCGCGGTTTTTGATTAAAATTTCAGTCGATATTTCAGAAGAAGTATTAACAATACGTTACTTTGAAAACAAAATTTACTGAAGTCTTACCAACATATTATTCTGCTGTATAAGAAGTGAAGAAAAAAGTTAAAAAAATGTTTCCGCTCTTTCCTCGACCAAGAAGCTTGCTGCCAATTCTGATATGTTACGAAACAGTTGTGAATTCTTCTTTATAATAGAAATGTTTTGTGAAATTTTGTATCATTGGACTTGCTACACATTTCACAACTCTTACAGCAGTATGATAAACAGAAAATAATCTAGTTGAAAATTAACACCAGCAAGCCAGTTTTTTTTTCCAAAATTAACCAATAACTACTCTCAGTTTGTTTCAGAAACTATATCATGGAAAAAAAAAGAAATCATAATTGCTCCTATCTTTGTCTTCTCTCTATATCCATTACAAAATTGATTCTCTTCATTTTATGAAAGCATACAGCTATATATTTCAATATTTTGATATGTGTAGTGAAACACATAAAGGGAATAATAGTAAGACAGCTGAAGAAATCAAATAAGATTTAAAGTCAAGAAATGAAAGAAAGCTTTTAAAACAAACCAATAATGCTGTGTGCATTCATATGCGTAGATATTCAATTTATAGGCGTTCTTCTTCTGTTTTATTTGAAGAACATTGAGATAACAATAGGTCCTGTTGGAAATTATGTTGACTGTCAAAATGGGTGTTTAAAATTGAAGTTAAACGTCTGCATGTCTATGTTTGCCTTTTCCCAGAAGAACAGATATTTTGTGTTTTGAGCTCCTACATTTTTATGTATTTGATCTAAAATTCTAGTCTCCTGGAAAATACGGCCTGTTCTGAGAACATTTGACGTATACTAGATTTTTTTAGATTTCCTGAATAAAAAGAACAGATATTTGTGTTTTGAGCTCCTTCATTGTTTTTTTTAGAAAGATGTTAGTTTCCTAGATTTTTTGAGGTGTTCTGAGACCATTTGGCTTCGGCTAGATTCCTTGTCAAAATGACCTTCCTGGAAAAAAAGAACAGATATTTTGTATTTTGGACTCGCTGGATGCTTCTGCAAATACTCAACGATGGGACTGTTTCCGTACGGTCGCCGTAGGGTGTCTATTTTCTAAGTCCAACTACGTTTAGGGTGTCACATAAATAACCAAGAACATTTGAGTTGAAGTCAGTTTAAAGCTATAAAAACATGTATATTCCCAAATTTTGGTAAATATCATATCATTTAGTCAAAAATTCACAAAAAATCACAAGTGTCTGCCTCATAAAGGTGCAGATTTCAAATTTTTTAGCTGGCACATATTCACCAATGCAGAATCTCGGAAAAAGCAGACAGCGTTTTCGACAGGGTGTGTGCAATACTACATAATTGCAGAAACACTCGGTTTGAAGAGAACTTTCACACAGAAGTAATATCTTATCGTATTTCATGAAGATGAAATTCACGATCTAAAGACGGAAGGATATGTTTTCCGATATTAAGCTCCCCTGGAGGTGTTTATGTAGTTAATCATAAATATAGAGAAGACTTTCTCTTTTATAATCATGGTCCAATCAGTGGACTATATATTGGTTACTTAAAAGATTAAAGAACAATAGCGCCTTGTTGTATAGATTATATGGCAGGAAATTTTGATGGTATCAATTATGATGCTTGATTACGTAAATTGTTAGGAAAATTACAAAGATAAAACTATCATGATGCTTTGTGATTTCCGTTGTCTGTCGTTCTGCTATTAAAAGCACTATTGACCACAGGGACTGCCCATAATGTTTATATCTGCAACGGGAATTGATCAATTTACCACCCTACGGCTTTTTCGTACTTTTTGAATCTAACACCTAACGAGCTCTTAAAAAGAAAAACCTGGATAGTTTAGCAAAAAAAGTAGGAGAAACTTGTCATATTTTTACTACTCCACTTTCCCGCTGACGTTCTAGCAAGATCTTTTCTATGCATTAGATGTTTTTAGAAAAAGTCTTTTGGATAAAATGTTTTTAGCATATTTAGATGAAGTAAGTTCATTCATTCATTCATTTATCCATTTATGTAACACGGTGAACATCAAAGAGCGCCAAAGAGAAGACAAGCAAGCTGTTATACTGCCTTACCTGACATCTAGGGTCGGATTGCTCAGTCGGTAGAGCGGTCACCTTGCAAACGTTCCTGGTTCTACTCCCACCCTCGTCCACTCAACGCATGAGTAACTCAGTGAAGATAACAATGAAGGTAACTGAGAGCTGATTGTAGGTGTGGCGCTCCGCCTCAGCAATATATCCCCCTGCTCTAGCGCAATCGAAAAAGGGATAATCTCTCTCGTTGTACGGCTGATACACTAGGCCTCTCCGACTTACTTACTTACTTACTTATCTGAAATTTATTTTGATGCTTTTTACTTATGTGGAAAACATTGAAATCCTCTAAAGCCTCTCCTATCAGTAGTATTGCGATGCTAAAAAGCTAAAATAAAACCCCCACCGAAGTTTTTTAGTAAATATTTTTGTATTTTTGCTGGAAACGATTGTGGAAAAAGTTTCCCATTACTAATTGGATTTGTAATCCTCCCAAAATAATTTTTTCCCATCTGCTTATGTTATGCAATAGTTTCAATAAAAAAAGTGGTTATACACCCACCCAAAAATAAAGTA